>OZ023243.1:7663390-7842726 GCA_964006365.1 Trididemnum miniatum | reverse complement strand
CTAAAAAACACTCGTTTTAAATGACATACCGGCCCCTGCAGTGAGTGCAATCACTACTATCGTGTCAGACAACACAAAAATATTTTAGTATCCCATGTCTAAAAGCAAAAGCTTGGCTAAAGGGAGGCTGTAATTTTATTGGTTTTGGCGCATTTGGTGGGATGACGTGTGAAGTGTGTCCTGTAATCTTCAACAACGCATGCAAAATGTTATCTAAATTCTAACTAACCTGCAGATCAAAAAACTCACTTTACTTGTAAGTCGAAGCGATTGATTCCAAGTCGCAGCGAAAATTAACTTAATAAAAATTAATAAACAAAAAATGGAATTTGTGGTATAAAAAAGGAAGCGGTTAGAATGAAAACGAAATAACACTGGCTAAATTTTTCATTTTTTAAATTTTCAATTGCTTAAATCATAAACGAAACAAATCTCAGAAAATTTGGGGCCCCGGGCCCCAATGGCACGACGCTTCTGACTATAACTGATCGAATCATAGTGGCAGGCTACAGGAATTAGGTTAATTATTCCAATTAAAATTTTTTACGAAATGTTGTACGCGCGGCATTCTCAAATTTCGGGCCCCTCAAAAATTCCGGGCCCGGTACCAAAGGTACCCCCTGGACCCCCCTCCCAACGGCTCTGCTTACTGCAGGGGCCGGTATGTCTTTTTTCGATAAGAAAGTGAGCTAAAACGAGTGTTTTTTAGGTGAAGTCCGTAAAAATCCGTTGGTGGCTGGGGTCTACGCCCCCAGACCCCTTAGCTTCGGCAGCTGTAGGCTTTGCCCCCCCACACCCAAACTATGCCCCCCTTGCTAAATCGTGGGAGCCCCACTGATTGCCCATAATGCCGAAGCGGGCGGGGGCATCAAAATAATTTTTGATTTCTTATCCAAAAATTTGGGGTATCACGACCTATTTTGGTATCTTTTTTTTCGTGATGTTACTCTATGCTCAACACTGCTTTTACAAAGGTTGCGATCAGTACATCCGTTTAAGTTGTTACTCGGGCTCCTCTAATTTTTTTGGTCCCACGACGCTTCTGGTTATAGTCCGATGTTTTTGCAGTTCAACAGTGGTCACAAAAGATATGATATATTGCTGAGCTGAAAGTGTACAGTAGCTAAATGGCAGGCCTATATTTCAACTAGGACAGCTAAACAGTATGAGCACCACCAGGTTAAGAGTTTTATTAGCCATTTTTGGGTTATTAATCGATTTCGAGATAACAAAATGCCTCTTCTGGCGAATCATCTCTTTTATCGTTTTGGCGGACCATTCTCTATGTCACTTCGGAAAGGGCCGGGATTTAATTTTGGTACCGGGCTCGGGCTTGGCTCTCAACGCCCCTGCTTATATCTGATTGATTTCGAATCAGATAAGTGAAATTCAGATCGCTAATGCCTTGTAACTTCTCCTCTTTGCACCACGAATCACTTCCGCATCACGATATTTTCGATTAATTCAGACAAAAAGCACGTTGTCAGTTTGATCACAACCCACCGTTTCCAAAGATCCACATTGACGTAAGAGAGCGAGGAAAAATGACGCTCGGTTTAAATACTCGCACAAAGAGTGCGAGATGACGTAACAATGCTAAGACACCCGGATGAGAAATAAAATTCAATAATTGAAAGGGAAATAATAATAAACTATAAAGCTCCCAGTAGCAAATGAACTACAAATAATTATATGATTGTGTAGAAAACATAACAAGTCCGAGGAAAGTCCCAAAGTCTGTAAAATATATATTAGGGCTTTGTGAAAGTGTGAAGCGTATAGCATAAAAGCATTGCATCCGGAAAATGAGTGACTTCTTTATCTGTCTGCAGTTTTGTAGAAGGTTCTGAGTTTCATCCGTGAGCATTGTAGGCTACATGAAGCGTTATCCGGTATATAGGCCTACTGTAAAATAAGCTGAAGGTAGAGGGTGGAATCCGCTACAAGGCCTATTAGAGATGGCTCGGGCTGACTTTTTTGAGACCCGGTAGCTCACGGCCCGGAACCTCTAGCCCACTAATCGTAACCGACCCGGCAACTCATACCAAAAACAAATCCCAGCCCGCCCAAAGTCCATTCTTTTGATAAATCTTTAATTATATTAATCACACTTAAAGGGATCTCAAAAAGTGTTAGCGGCTCGTTAGCGGCCCAGAAATAAACAAAGATAAAACCGGGCCGTTAGCGGACCAGTATCAAGACCGGTTAACGGCTCGTTTGCGGGTCTCTTAGCGGCCCATCCCATCTCTGAGGCCTATCATGTACAACACTATTCCAACTTGATTGATTTTTCTTCTGATTTCTTCAACTTCCTTTCCATGTTCAATTTTCTCTTGTGTTTCGCAATTATATAGTCTGTTCCCGGTCCTATAGCCTACTAAACACCGCAAAGGACGACAAAGGACCTCAAATTGATGTACTAAACACCACAAAGTACGACGAAGGATCTTAAATTGATCTACTAAACACCGCAAAGAACAAGAAAGGACTTGGAATCAAACCATAATAAAGAACTATACAAAGAACTTTAAATTAGGGTTAGGGTTAAGCCAGGGTTAAGTTAGGGCTAGAGTTAGGATTAGATTAGGGTTAGGGTCCTTTGTCGTACTTTGCAGTGTTTAGTACATCAATTTGAGGTCCTTTGTCATCCCTTGCGGTGTATATTAGGACCGTCTGTTCCGCACTTTTGTTCTTATGATGAAGCTAGAGAGTGGAGAAGTAGAATACGGAGCAGTGTAACAGGATTACAAACTTGACCGTTTTTAGGCAAGCCTAGTTCGATTCATTAGATATTTGCAAGTCGGAGTTAAAATTCAAATTTTTTGATTTTTTAAGCCATCAGTGTTATTTTCGATCAAGTTCAACGAAACTCGAGTTTTTTCAAGGGAAAAACTTTAATTTTTCCAGTTCGAGTGGCGAACTCTGATACGTAGGTTGGTGCGTTTGAGAGCAGCAAAAAGATCGTAAAATCACGTCCTCTAAAAAATGTTCTGATACCAACGTCAAAATCAGGTCTGCAGAAAGTATAGGGGCCTTCCGGAAAATTAGCTTCCGGGCCCCCCAAGATCTTAATATGGTCCTGCTATGCATTGCACCTCCGTTGCTTTCT
This sequence comes from Trididemnum miniatum, assembly GCA_964006365.1. NCBI lineage: Eukaryota > Metazoa > Chordata > Ascidiacea > Aplousobranchia > Didemnidae > Trididemnum > Trididemnum miniatum. The sequence goes on along the minus strand of OZ023243.1, from coordinate 7,839,617 downwards.
CGAGATAGAAGTATAAAAATCAAGAAATTAATCACGAATGCGGAGATTGCACAAAAATTATTATCAAATTAAAATCAAATTTTCATTATACTCGCCGTATTACGCCGAAGCGTGTAACGAGTTGCGGGGCCCATCTCCGCGGCTTAGCGCCTGGGCACCACAGCTCCGAAAAGCGTAGCAACGATGGCGAGTCGTTGGCGACGCTGTGTCGACTTCACCGGCCCGGGAATCGAACCCCAGACCTCGCGCACCAATAGCGTGCGCTGAGCAACTGAGCTAACGGCCGGTTAAAATTGTTGTTATTATTAGGCCTATTATTTTTTTTAGTGCAAAGTAGTTAGTCTACAGCAACAGTAGCTTGACTTTACTAAAATGAACTCATTTTTGTGATGTGGTTAAACCATATGGTTAAATCAAAGGTTAAACCAAAACATATTTTTGAGTTTACGCATGCAGTCATGTTAAAAGCATTTGCCATGAGTTGACAATCTCCTTTGATGAGAAAAAATCGAGTGGTTTAACAGCTCAGATAGCCCAGTGGTGAGAACGTCGCCTCGGGAGCTGAAGACTTGGGTTTAATTCCGAGTCGGGTCAAACCAATCAATGACTTTGAAATTGGTATTCACAGCTTCCATGCTTGACGCTCAGCGTTAAAGGGACAGTTACATGTGGAGAGCAAGCCGGCAAGTTTACTTGTTGTGCCGCTGGGAAAGACACTTTTCGAAATTCCCCCATCTTGGTCTGGTAGACAGACGTCTGGCAACTTTTAAGGAGCTCGTATAGCGCTCTGATCGCTTTCTCGTGATAGGACAATAAATATGCAACTAACAAAAAAATGCGGAATGGATGGTTACGGCCGGATTTTGCAGTTTTGCAAATTCGCTTGGACTATTTTTAGGACAAACTTTGTCACAGGCGGAGCAGAAGAGAAGGTGGAGACGGTGGATGACACATGACACTTCGCCTAATTAGTTGGTGACTTTCAATGTACCTGATTGGGCTTGGTAGATTGGTATTTAGGTTATAGTTACGGATAGAAAAGGCTCTAGTACGCCACGAGTTTGCTTAATACAGAATAGACTAGCCTTGCTTATTGCTGACTGAGTTAGCAGGTTAGTCAGTGTGTGGTAGACTAAATCATGGGTACCGCCTACCGGTACTAGACTAGAGCCAATTGTTAACCAGTACCTGCCCTGAGTACCATGTATATTTATATTCTAGTCCAATAGTTCTGGTAATATTGCTTGGCAGATACTGTCTGATTCTAGCCGTTAGTCTATCACTTGGACTGTTACATTACCGGTAGCTGTGTAGTGTCTCCAATTTTCGATTGGTAATCATATTGGGGGTCTGTAGCTAATTTAGATTTAAAACTTCCCAGCTGGTGTCATGCTAAAACAATGTGAGCATCTGGCTCAATGGGATAATGTGTTAAGCGCTATCTGGACATCAGCGGGAAAGTCTCGCTTAAAGTAGCCTAGAAGAGGCGGCTTAATCAGTTAAAAAATATGACTGTGTGAGCCCCATTATACCGGTACCAGTACTTTCACTTCATGTAAAACATATTTCATGCACCAGTACACCTGAACAGGTGTAGAGATCAGAACTGCTGATAGGCCTACCAGGTACAGGTAGGTACCATGGATAGCCTCTTACACAGTACCTGTAGGCCTAGTGTAATAATACCGGGAATATATCTGTGCTGTAACAGTAGTGATAATAACAAAGTGTTTGTATAACTGTATAGACTGACCTATGGTAGCCAGGTAGCTTACTGCTTGTGGGCACAAAAAATAACCTTAGGATCTCAAGGTGGTATGGCAAGAATATTAATTAAGATCAGGGAGATCAGAAAATGTAAAGTGAAAATCTAGAAGGCTAGTCTAGATCAGTGTGGTCCAAACCCTGGCCCGCGGGCCACATGCGGCTCGCGGGCAACTTTTCTGCAGTCTTCGAACACTTTGACTTTCGTTGCCTGTTTTGTATCTAACAAGGCTTAGAAATTTTCTCGTTCGCATTAATAACGAGATTATGTTTCATAGTACGCTTGAACGTATCATTTTGAAGTAGAAATGCACCTGACGTCACAATAAGACATTTATTACGTACTGAAGCAGGTTATGTAACATCTTGCATTTTGTCGTGTGGGTCTTTTCAAAACGATCTTCAGCGAGATGTGCAGCGTAAAACAGGGCTGCGATCTCGATCAAATTTTATTGGAGTTCGAGTTCAACTTATTTTAGCAAGTTCGAGTTCAAGTTGGAGTTCTCTAATTATTTACGAGTTCAAGTTCGAGTTCGACAAGAATAAGCTTTTTCGAGTTCAAGTTCGAGTTCAGGCGGATGAATATCCAAAATTGAGACAACTTTTTCACCGCCGGTGCTCATGCTATTAAAAAGATAAAAATATTTCGCTCGTGCAGTAGGTTCAAGACTATTCCTCAGCTGTTTGGTACCATCGAAATTGTCAGTGTTGTGGTCACAATTAAACAACAAACTATATTTCGTAGTGATCTTTCATTTCTTTTCAACAATTTAAATATCTTTTTAATGAACTCGAACAGTTTTATTTGAGTTCGAGTTCAGAAAAAATATTTTTTCAAGTTCGAGTTTGGCAAAATGATCAAAATCTTTCGAGTTAAGTTCAAGTTTGCAGCCGTGGGGTAAAAGTTACTAAAGTTAGTGCGTGGTACTAACTTTTAGCATAAAATGAGAGCCAAAAGAAAAGTGTCCGAGGAAAACAGAGAGTTCAATATTAACTGGGAGGACAGATATTTCTTTGTCAATAATTATGGAAAACCACAATGTTTGGTGTGTCTTCAAGTAATATCTGTTACCAAAGAGTTTAATGTTCAGCGACATTACAAAACGCAACTAAACAAGCATGAAACGTAAGACATTTAGTAAAGCATAGTGTCAATGGTAGAATAACCATCTCTCCGCCTATGATTTTATCTTTGCGGCCCGCGAAGCTTTTTTCACACCTTAATGTGGCCCTGAATGCTCTTAGTCTTAGACCACACTGGTCTAGATTATGCGGTAGACCACCAACCTCTACAGTACTAGAGTAGTCTACTGGTGTTTCTCACCATAAGCTGTTAAGATTAACTGGTTTGGCACTTATGGGTAAGACTGTTATTGTTTTTGTTTAATAAGTATCGCCATCAGTATGGTATTCTTGCTATTCCTAAATTTGTGAGCTGCCGGTAGACTTTAAGGTGTAAAGGCAGCCAACTGCATAGGCTGGCCAGCTAGGAGACTATAGCATTTACCGTGACATCAAAGCATAATAATTTATTTATTTATTTGAACAATTACACAATGTTGCTTGGTATCACACCAATGCACACTAACATCAGTAACATGTGAAAAAAATATACAAAAATTTACTAAAGATTGGCTAAAAGAAGGAGTAAATTAACACAAAAACACAGAAAGAAATTAAAAAATAAGACAACTTACAGTGTGCAGATTAAATTTTTTCAAACGCTTTTTAAATAGGTGAAGGCTAGTGGGAGATACTAAGTCATGTCGAAGGTTATTCCAAACTCTAACAATACGATTAAAGAAAAAAATCATTAAATAAAATAACAATGCCAACCAGTAAACATGAATTCACATGACAGAACATGTTTTAGACTCAAAAAGAGTTTTATAGTTTCTATACCAATGAGTTTTAATTAAACTGTAAAGTACACCATACAAGTACAAGATGCAAAAATTGTTCAATTAGCCTGGGCTAGGAGCTACAGTAGACTATCAGAAATTGTTGAATTAGACTGAATGCAAGATGCAAGAATTGTGGAATTAGACTGGACTAGGAGCTATAATGCTGAATGTTAACAGCTGATATGAAACATTGACACAGATTTACCGGTGCTGGTAAATCATTTTTAATCTGTCATTGTCTGAATGTCTTGAACAGTGTTCCCTCTAGAATGAAAAATTTGAGAAAAATGTGAAATTTTTGGGCGAATTTTACTGATTTTGAATCAGAAATTAATATTATAAAATGCAAAACTGAAAAATTTAAGCAAAAAACTTGAATATTTTAATGCAAGACTGTAGCTTGTATCTTGAAAAAGCAAATTTAATGCAAAAAATTTGTAATAGGGGTCCTCAAAGCAGTGAAATCTTAGGGAAAAATTTTCAATGAATGTATCATTTGGGCAAATTCGCTCAGGTCAAAATCCTAGAGGGAACACTGGTCTTGAATATGAGAGAGTTTAACATTGCATGTTTTGCTACTGTATTCTCTTATAACTGAAAGGATAAGAAAATCCTCATAAAAATACTTGTTTGGTCTGACAGTGTCAGTAAGAAAAATCAGTCTACATTTATGTATGGGGATTGAATTAAGAAATTACTTGGGCTGTTGAGTGGCAATTTTATAAAATTAATTCTCTTGGCGGGATTATACATCAGTAGACTATATTCTCCTTAAAACTTGGTGCTGATAGTACTGTGGTTAGATGCCAGAACTTTTGTCTCACAAACCTTTCGTCTTGCGGGTCTTTCGTCACGTGGACTTTTAACCCAGTGGTTCTCAAAACTTTTTTGTTGTGACGCCTATGGAAAAGTTTGCTAGGCATGCGACACACCACTGATAACAAAACTTTAAATGAGAAAATTCAAACTTACAAACCACGCTTTATAAACAAATTTACTATCAGTATCATCTTCAAATGGGATTTCACGCTTCTTGTTTGCATCCATTTTACTTTCTTAACTGACTGCTGCACTGCATCTTTCATTTACGGGTGCAAAATGAACATTGTGCAATGCTTTTATTAGCAATCAATTACTACTGTACTTAACAATACATTGAAATACAGAAAAAACGTCTACAAAAATTTATTGCTTAATTAAATTAGATTGACAGATAGTGATAATACGACACAGAAATTAATCCCTTTTACTTGCAATAAGTAAGTACCGTATTGCTAGAAATGGATTTTCTTATGCCACGCCACTGGAAAAACAAAATGACGCACCAGGGCATGGCGACGCACAGTTTAAGAACCACTGCCCTAACCTAACCCTGACTGAACATAACCCATCCCTACTGGACCTAAGCCTAATTAAACCCTAGCCAAACGTAACCCTAGCTAATCGCACTTAACTGTACCCTTGCCTAATCTATACCTTCAACTTTAGAAATGAGGCTTCGAATTTCGATCTCTAACCCAACTTAAGCATCGTAATTGATTGAAAAATTTGCTTGGGATGTAAGAAAAAAATTCGGTTATGCTATACTGTACTCACTGAAGTACAGAGTGACAAAAGGTCGACATAATGAAAGACTCGCGTGACAAAAGTTCCCTGATGAAAGGTCCGTTTGACAAAAGTTCCCGTAACCCTGTGGTTAACTTGCTCTTGAACTTTGGTGATTGCTTTTTCTAATAGTATATAGTTTATTAAATTTTGTACATATGCAACGAAAAGTGCTGTATTGGTATTTGTTGAGATGGCAATGTGGTATGATTATTTCAGCTATGATGCTTCTTCACAAAATTTAATGATGTTGGATGTGTATAAACTGTATGCTCCTTTATTCTAGTCGCAGGTGCTTTAAAACTGTTTTGTTTGCTGAAGACAATTCTATAATTGCCAATTTACCAGCACGTCTGCACAGAAAGCTTGACTTTTCACAAACCAAAGTAATTGTTTAGACTAAGAAAGTCTGTTAGTGGATGAAAAATGAGACTTTTGTCAGTGAATTATTTCAGTAACCAATTACTAGTTCATTAATAAATGATCAAACATTTAGGAGAGTTGTTCTCATGTGAGAATCCATTGGATCGAGTGATTGAAAAGAGACTAAACTATAAGTATTGTGGCCTGTACAAACTTAGACTCAGATATTTTTTATTTGTCCACAAAGACGAAAGAAAATAATGTATCAGCAAAAATAAATTATCGTAAGGTACAGAGCAATGTCGACTAGGAGGCAGCGAAGAACCAGTTTGCAATTTACAGTTTTTATCGTCAAAAGTTTTACATGTTATGATCATTGAATCATACAAAGTATTGTCTCATATTGCTTTCAAAAATCTGACTTCAAAGAATATGCGATCATCGAAACAAACATGTTTTTCGTAATACGATAAATACCCGGTATGGGACGAAAATGGCTTGAGGAACAAACTAAAGGTCCCCTGTCAGTTTTGTAGTGCTTTGCTTACACTGCTGATGATAACAGCTGAATCTATGTTGTCAAAACGTCTAGCATTAAGAATTACTGTGGTTTTATTTTTTCTTCTGAAACATTTTTGATGTTTTGTAACTTTGGTGGTGGTTTTTTCCCCAAAATATTTTGGACATTTGCCCAAAACTACTTAAAAAACTTTAGACATTTTAAATTTAATTCGGCACTTTTGATTTTGTGGTTTCAACCGAATTTTGCTGAAATTTACTGGCTTACTGTGGTCTACTCTATTAGTGGCAAATTCGCAACTTTTCCTTAAGATCGCGATTAAACCAATAACACAACTTCTAGTTTTAATGCATTTAAACTTTGATGAAAAGCGAGTAAAATATTAGCAATTTTCATGGAAAAAAGTCTGCTGTTATGCGTGGAAGCAGACGTAATTTTCATGCTCTTCCGAACTTGTTTATCGTGCTCCATTTCGTGATTAAATTTTAAGTTTTGCATTAAATGTTTTCCAGATAATCTTTAGGGTATATATAAGATATCCGCCATCGATTTTTTTCCATGTTTTTGATAATTCCATAACCTAATGACTTCTATTAAATTGACTTTCATCGGGCATATTTATTAGGCAGTGGCTAAGGTTACGTGACTGTAATTTTCGTTTTCTGAATTCAAAGTTACATGAGAGTCGTGCGACGAGCATCGGTTTGAAATGCCATTTTGTACTAGATTGCCACAACTTCTTGTTAGCTCAGTGGATAGAGCGCAGTGTATAATGGGAAGCGCTGCACTAGTTTTGGGTTCGATTCTGGTTTCGGCTTCAGTTCATTTCGGTTCGGATCGCTTCAGTTTGATTCGGATTTGTGTGACCTGGGGTTAACAATCGGGTTTGTGAAGATAATAGAATAGAAAAGAAATAGAGTAAAATTGCTTACCACGTAACTTTGAATTCAAAAAACAAAAATTACGGTCACGTAACCTTAGCCACTGCCTATTTATTAAGTGCCTCTATTAAAAGTCGTCGTCTTTAAATCAGTTAAAAGTGCCGGTTGTTTTTGACGCTTTGGGAATCCTGTGGACAATGTGGCGAAATTTCAAAGCGATGCCAAATAGGCCTCTAGAACGCATCCAACTTTTCAGACATGCGCTTGAACTCTCTTTTTGAATATAAAAAAAAAGGGTTTTTTCTTTGTCAAAAAATTGGCAGCCCAAAGCGACTCTCTAAAGTCCCAGTCTCACCTAATAATACGACTGGTTGCCAAGAGCTTACAACCAGTTTTTTGCTCGCAGTCTTTGACTGGGCCAGCTAAATGGTCGGCGATTGAAAAAACAATCGCCAACAGCAAAATTGATCAGCAGCAGTCGCAAGTGATCGGCATCGGTTGTTAGTGGTTTTACGAACGGTTCGCAAAACCACTTACGACTCCTGCAGTCGACGAGCGGTTGCCGACAGGTCCAATGCAATCATACAATTTTTGTGGCCTATTTATGAGTAGAGAAGACTGGTAATTAGTCTATTGTCTATTATAAACAAGTTGGAAGTTTAGCTATTGAAATGGATAAGAGGAAAAATGATTCCGCTGCTGAAGGTAGTGAAAAAGAAGAGTTTGTGTCTGAAATCTCGAGTCAAGAGCAAGAACTAGCTGAGGGGTTTGCCGATTACTCTATTTTTTATGATCAAGACACCAATCAAAAGGACTTCAAAGATAAACAGTTAAAAAATGTTACGATTGATGGGCAGGCAAAGAAATATGGTGTCAACGGTTACGAACTATGTCAATGGTGAAGCTCCATGCGAACAATGTTCGATAAAATCAATAAAAAAAGTGGCCAAGCAAGGACAACCCCAGCACCACGGCAAACCTGGCTAATAACAAATTTTGCTTTTCTTACAACACTGCTTTTTTTTCGATCAGTCGCAAAGCCATGCAGGACGGTGTGACTGCAACAACATTTTTTGTGCGACCAGTCGGGACAAATCGGTAAAATCGTATCACTTGGTGAGACTGGGGCTTAACATAACTTCAAATGACTCGCTTTTCCTTAGGCATCATGCAGAGAGTGATGAAAGTTCAACGATTTGTTCTTATTGTTAGCAGTTTCCACGACATGATTCACTAAGTTTTTCGAAACGTTTTCTTCAGAGAGTATACACGTAATAAAGCAGCCAAATATTTTTCGTACATCTTGTGCGAAATGACATTAAATTTTTCGGTCATTTCATAAAAAAATCGGTCAATGACCGAAAAATGTCTGAAAAAAAAACACAGCTTTGCTGTGATAAAATAGGCAACATTTATCATTGAAATGCACCTGAATGATTCATATTTTGATGCTGTGATATTTTTTCCTGATATGTTAATGTGCTTTGGCGTATCACCTAGCACCACTGTGTTGTATCTTAAATTAAATTAAATATTTAGACTATAGCATATTAAGAAAACTATTATGAGTGATCAGTAATCTTTGAGTTTAGTGTGCTTAGAAATGTTAATAGTGAATGTCTGATACAGAAACGGTAATTTTCATAGTAAATAGTTTCTAATTGAAGTGTTTATGTAAAATCTTTTGGTGTCAGTGCAGTTGAAATTAATACTTCATTAATTTCATTGCTAAACTTAGGATTTAAGAAAAAATGGCTTTGTGCATTAGAGTGTTCATTTTGTGACAAAACGATGTGGCCTCAAAAAATAGTGTAGTGCCGGTATTCAAAGCTGTCTTACTTGTAGGCCTACTCGCCGCATACATATAACTTTTTGATCTATGAGTAAACAAACTGGTCTTCAGGTACTCATTATAAAAACGAAGCTAGTAATATTAGTATTTGCAGTACCTTTGCTAAAACCTGAAAATATTTGAATTTCCAACAAAAATGTGCTACATATATTTTATTACTAGTAATGAAGCGTTTGGGTTTAAATATTTTTATAGGTTTTCTGACGATGTAATTAAGAGTTTTTAGTGTGAGGTTTGTGCTTATTTTTGTAATGGCAACACCCGAACAAAGTGCGTACAAACTAGTTGTAGTCGGAGGTGGTGGCGTAGGAAAGAGTGCATTAACAATTCAGTTTATTCAGGTAAGATTTTTTTCATTAATACTGGCAGTGTAATAAAGAAGGTGATCTGTGTAGCTGTAAATAATTTGATTTTAGTTAAGAAAACTGCAATTCGACCATTTTTGACCATTATCTAAATAAACTTGTAACGTTGGCTGATTGGATGTTACCATCCAAAAAGGAAGATTTGTTTATTCAGTTCGGTTTGTTTGCAAATAAAATATGCGTAGTGAATAATAAATCCTGTTTATGCTAATGATGTGTTGTTTTATGCATTTCTTTTATGCTCCGTGTGTCGGTACTTGGGAAATAAAGCAAACCGTACAATAATTTTAGGTATTATTTTGGCAAAGTTTGTACCGGTACCGTAGTTTTGGTTAAAGTTACAAGTTTCACATATATCATATTTTCTTGCTTAAGCAATCGCAATAGGCTAGTGGCTAAATTACATCAATGGTTCTATTGTTATTGTTTACATCATTTCCTGTAAATTTGTCAGTTTTCCTCTACGTTATCATTCCTCATAATACCTTTGACTCATTATTGCTGTGAGATTTACCTGCAGTCCCCTTGTATCATTTTCTTAGCTATTTACGTGCGATGAAATGCAATGTATTGCACTACAATATTCAACATTAAATCCTTATCATTAGTTTTGTACCAGCATTTTTTAGCGTTGAAGCAATCACTAAGCTGATGTGTACCGGTATGAATCTGAAAATGAAAAATTAATTAAACTGACACATTTTATGTAGATTTGTAATATCCCATTAGTGTCAGCCATAAAAAGTTGCTTAGTTTTTTAAAAAAATTTTGCATTTTTTAATTTTTTTTAATGCTTAAATTAAATAATGATTTAGTTTTGCAATAAAACCGTCTAGCTTTCAGCTGCCATAGTTTTTGCATATAACTGTATATAATTGAATTACTGGTACTCTCTGACAATATAATATGCTTATTGCTTATTTTTATTGCTACATACATGTACCGGTACCTCCACAGAAACAAATAACTTTGTTATTTTCGCACCATAGTCCTTGCAAGATTACGATCGCTTAAGAACAATGTTGGCATTACCCCAATTTTAATCCAGATGATAAGGCTGCCCATAATATCCCTGGAAGTTGGTCCCGAATTTGAAAACAAAAGTTGTATGTACCCACTGCAATCAGCTCTGCCTACCTGAGCCAAGGAGATAAGATCTGTGAAATATATTTACTGTACTGAAGTTCTATATATCAAGCTTGAAAAACTCAAAGAGTATCCAGTTGTTTTATTTTTGAAATATTTGCGTTCATATAATGCAATTATAAACCTGCAGTGATGGAGTCGAGTACGAGTACCGAGCACTTGCCTTGAGAATCTTCGAGTACGAGTACTGGTGGTTGGCTTCGAGTACGAGTATTACAAGCTCGAGTACGAGTACCGAGTACATTTTGATTTTTCGCAGTTAAACTTTACACTTTAAAATCAATAATAAAACTCGACGTTTTGTTTTTCCATTTCATTTCGCTAATATCTCAAAAACTACATGCGATAGAAATTTGATTTTTACGTTTAATGAAGAATTGAGGATGAACATCAAATGTATGCAATAAAAAAACTATCGAAAATTTGGCTACGTTGTATTCTTCCTGAAAACGGCAGAAGTCTTGGGTCACTTTCATTTAAATCACTTATTTTGGTGAAAAAACAGGAACCGGAACAAGCCAGCAAATGTCCAGGGGTCGGGGAATACCCTAAAAATCGCAGCAACCTTTATTTAAATAAAGTCACGATCGTGACATCTTGGAGAAAAATTATCAAAGTACTCGTGTACTCGACTGATTTTTAGACCGAGTCCGAGTACTTTCAGGTTCGAGTGTGAGTACTTTTTGAGATTAAAAGTTTCGAGTACGAGTGCTCAGAAAAGCTGTACTCGAGTACGAGCACAGTACTTGAGTACTCCATCACTGTAAACCTGTGTATTAAGATCAGCCTAGCATAAGTCATTGGAATTTTGTGTTATGGTGTTTAGCATATTATCTGAATTGAACTAACCTAATTGCGTGTAAGGCTACGAAGTAAATGCTCAAACATAACCACTTAAAAGCAGTACTCGAGTTGAGGGGAGATGCCGTTCCCCCATAAAATATTTTGGCGTAAACCATTTCGTTATAAATAATGACCATCTTTCCTTTACGGCTGCATGAAGAGCTTGTACCATCCACCCATAAGTGTTTTTACAACTGGAGCACTGCTTAAAAGGAACGTAGAAGTAGTATTTCTGTGACATAGCACCCACGTAGCATAGCTTTAAGCATAGTCAACTGTTGGAGCAGTAGTAGGACTGGCATTACTATTGCGGAGAAGTTTCAGTATGATTCAAATGATAATTGAACCCGCCACCTATTTGCTAAGCAAATGCTTTACCCTTTGGTCCAGCAGTTGGTTTATTGTCTTCAATCAAAACTGACTATGCTTTATTGTTTCAGTCTTACTTTGTTACTGATTATGATCCCACAATTGAAGATTCCTACAGAAAACAATGCGTGATTGATGGAAAAGTGGGAAAATTAGACAGTAAGTGAACTATTCTAGTTAGAACAATTGCAGCATGAACAGTGATTGCTCGCAAATTACGTTATTAATGTGATGTAATGAGTGATTGGTACAAGGAAGTTTTCACTCAATCTCATCAGCCAGCTGCTTAATCTATTTCGTGTTTGAAAACGCATTCGTTTTGGTTTTACGAGGGTTACATGAGGCATGTTTTTGCCCAGACATGATTGAAGCCCTGAAAATGAAAATTGAGTTCTTATAATCAGTAAAAATTCTGTGGGGAAAATATATTTCTTAATTTGAGTCCTTACATGCCTATTTTGTTAACCAGACATTTTCCTAAAAACTGCTTTTGCGTTTGGTAAAATCTTAGTTGAACCAGTAGAGCCCACTGCGCAGTGATGTATGCTATATAATATTCAGTTTTGGTTTACTAGTTTGGATTATTTGTTCTCTCATAATTTGTTTTATATCGTCATGCCTTGAAATTATTAAACAATTTTCTATGACGTCATCACTCAACCCTGTGTAATGATGTCATTTCCATATTTTTAAAATGAATTACCATAGCAATTAAATATCATACTCAATAGTTTAGAAGACCTGTGTACTACTAACCTTTCTAAAGTTAAAAACAAGGCGTGGCGCATATCATAAGACTAAGAATTATAAGTTTTTGATCAATTTAATTTCAGAAAATTCCCACGCAAATGCATTGGTATCACAATGTAATTAATCAATATATATATAAACTTAGTAAACTGTATCGGCGATCTGTAGTACGAACAGCAGAGCTCGATGACAAAAGCCAGAGCCAGCAATCAATATTGTTCAGATCAACTTTTAATTTAAAATTTTAAGATTTTTAACCTCAACAGCTCTCAGCAGTTTCTCTCTAAGCGCGGTCTTCAGGAGGTGTCTTATTCAAATAGAATCTTGAATAAGACACCTCCTGAATATTTAGCATATATATTGTCTTGTATATACAGATTTATAGCTAATAAGTGGCTATAGCTTTGTAGCAGTGTCGTAGTAACTGTATGTTCTTTGAACCGTTTGTTGAGGTCATTCAAGTTTTGGTGTTGCAAATTCATACTGTTTTATGATAAGATACCAGTGTTGCGATCTAGCGTCTTGACCTTATGTTTTTATTTCAATTTTTTGAATTGCTCAAATATGGTGTTAGTTACACCACACTGACATTTCCAATCAACTTGAGTTTATAATTTTGTGGAGTGCTATTACATTTCTCATACTTAAAAATTTAAATCATACTCGTAAAAATTATTAACAATGCTTAAGGACAACTTAAGGCAGCCTGCTGTTCTTGTATTCCTTAATATTTTGTAGCCATCTCATAATTTCACGTTTTTGTATTTGACGTCACAGCATGCATTACTTTCAAGATGACGTATGGTCCTTTCACTCGCTTTATGGGCACAACTTCAAAAAATGACACAAACTCGCAAGAATTCCTCACTACGTAATAATTCATGCTGTTTTTCTTTCAGTTTTGGATACAGCCGGCCAAGAAGAATTCAGCGCGATGCGAGAGCAGTACATGAGATCCGGGGAAGGATTTTTATTAGTTTTTTCAGTTTCAGATAAGTTAAGGTACCTTGCTTCGTACTTTGATGTAACACTTCGTTACTGGCGTGTGACGATTTGACGCGACCGACTTGGCTTGGATATGTCCAACCCTGACACTAAACCCTCATTCAACCTAAGCCCTAAATCGAACCCTAAATCCTTGTTCTAACACGGGATCGGTTTTTCCGAAAAGTCCTAGTATGTTCATTGCTTGCTTGATGCATAGTTGGTTCCCCAGTTAGAAACTTTCTTTAATTAGGCGAAATGTTGCTCAAATGTACTGATATTAACTCCTGCGTTGTTTTGAAACTTTGCTTATGATGTGAGGCTTTAAATTGCTTATTACTTCTGCTGTGCCAAGTTATAAGAAAGCCATGCTCTGTAGTGTTGAGAGCTGTTTTTATATGTTATAACTACTTTTTTCCCTCTGCTTTTGCATTGAAAGTCCAACGAGCATTTTCTTGTATTAAAAGAAATTAAAAACTTCAATTTAACTTGAAATACGCATTCCTGATTTAGTAGTGTATAAAATAGTTTTTGTGCAAACCACTGATTCACAATTAAAAATTATATAGCTCCCCGATAAACCTTCGTGTTGAAGTGATCACATATCCGTTAAGAAATGGGCAATAGGGTCGGAACTGACTGGGTGACTGTTAGGTCTATTTGCCGACTCTCTGCGGTCGTGCACTTTTTCCTTTGATAGTATTTTTGTGCTACTTTACTGTTAATAAATGTTGATGATGATGATTTCTTCATTTAGTTTTGGCTGTATCAAATTTCTGATCATTTTTTTGTTGCAGTTTCAATGAAATCCACAATTTTCACCGGCAAATTTTAAGAGTGAAAGACAGAGACGAAATCCCAATGATATTAGTTGGAAATAAATGCGATTTGGAACCTCCTCAGCGATTGGTGAGTGATGTACAAGGAGTTTTCGACACTGTGGTATTAGGCGCGGCTCTTTTGGTACATGTCGTTTAGACGCAATTCATTTTGGGAAAATGTTTTGGCGTAGACTCATTGCGGCGCGAGAAAAATATTGAATATTTTTTGTTAGCATGAAATCCAACTTAAACGTATTGTAGTAGTAATAAGTGTTGGCGCCAGAACAGTGAAAAAAGTTGCCTTGAAAAAGATACTCCTATCGTCGTTTTCGCATTTGCTGGCTTTGCTCGATTGTCTTTCACCAATTCCTTGAATAGAAATCAATGATTTTAACCGCAAGCTGATGTTCCTGCTGCTCGCAACAAGCATCGTCATTCCAGCAATTGTGTTTTTACTGCTTGATTTTACAAATCCATTAAAATGCGTTTTTTTTAGCCCTCAGTAGCTATACAATCACGATATTGCTGTATTTTGGCTTGCGTTTGTTGTTGACCCGCAAAAATACGCACTACTATTGTGCGTTGCTATTTTTTTTCAAGATTGTCGACAGCGTTTAAATTCGCAAATAGAAGAAGGTTCAAAGCAGGCCGTTTTAGCCCAGCATGTTGACTTGAGCTTCTTGTAGCACAGTGTTTTTGAGTGCGCGACAATTCGACGTGGTGTTGAAGCACCCAATCCTGGTCCTCACTCTAAACCTATCCCGAGCCCCAAACCCAACCTAGCTCAACCCGAACTTTAAAACCTGATTCGTACGCTGAGTCCGCCACGCCGAAAGTTCCTGTTTCGTGGTAACCAACGAAATACATTTAATAATTGTTACTTGATGCTGTTCATAAAGTATTTTTGTTTTTGCACCCGATATTGAAAAGCGAAAGTAATATTTATACTTAGGTTGACGAAAGCGAAGCGAAGGCAATGGCGGCCGAGTTTGGAATACCTTACATTGAAACTAGTGCAAAGTTAAAGTTCAACGTTGACAAAGCTTTCCATGATTTAGTGCGCAGCATCAGGTAACCAAATCTTAGCATTATTAAACCAGATGCAATTGGTAATTCAGACTTGCCTAGTCTGTAAACAAACATGACTTTTCCCCCTCTAGATAACATATTAGCTTTTTAATTTCCTTGCTGCTTCTAGTGGATAACCAATTTCTTAAAGCTTTGATTATACTTCCTCAAGTTACTTAAATTCTCCTGCTGTCTTGCACCTCTGTGGACCACCTTAGGTACTTGATCGGCTGGGTTGTTAAGTCACTGGTGTACCAGTATGTAAAACCGAAATTACGATTTTAGCTGTTTATTGTTCTGCCTCAAAGCTCCCTTACCTTATTGTTTTTGCCAGGCTGTTGTGAATTTGCAAAATTTTAGTCATTAGCGGTATAAAATGGATGTTTATGAATGTTGATATAAAATTCCAGTTTTTAGCTGAATAACATAATGTAGCGTGATGCTTTTCTATTTGGTACATCCCCTTTATTAGAAATAGTCATGTGCTTCATTTGGATTTAACAGACTTTAACATTTGGAGTTAACATTTGAATTTAAGAAACTGCTAGCTGAGCCACGTTTATATTTGTTGAGCCAGCGTTTGTAATTAATTCTCATAGACTTAAAATACTCAAATAGACTCAAAAAGCTTTTTGAGTCTATGAAATTCCTCAATAGCATGGCATTGGCCAGGATAATTAATCCACATGAACGTGCTATGGCAGTAAAATGACTATTTATGTATGAAGCACTTTGCTTGTCGGTGAAAACTCTTCAGGGAAGCTAGTTCCATACTTATCCAGTCCGCGTGTCCAGTTAAAGCCCGGGCTTTCTGCATCACGATTAAGTATTTGATGCCATAATCACTTTTTTGATAGTATGGCATCAAAATTTGATCATGGTGCAGAAAGCACATTGGCTTATGGAACAACTAAACTGATCATGGAGGGCCGGGTAACGCTGTAGAACGGTGTAAATGTATAACCCAAATCTTATTAATTGTTTCAGACATTTTCAAAGTTTCCCAGATCCTGTATCGAAGGAAGATCCTAGCGGCCAATCGTCACACTGTTGTCCTTGCGTATTACTGTAACTTGAATAACTACCATACTCAATGGTGTTCATTTGGCTGTAGCTCAGATACCCATGTTTAAAAACGCTTTAGGCTTATATGAAAGGTGCCTCGGCGGCAACACTTGCATAGAAGTGATTGTGCTTCGATTGTGATTGCCGGTATGCAGGACAAGCACGTGCGTAGTCCTTGTCTTTAGCACGTTCTTTCTGTTTTTTCTCAAAAGTGTGCTTTCATCTAGATTGTTGAGAGACAAACAGAGCCTTAAATGCTTTTTAAACGTATTTTTTATTTCTCGCTATCATTTCACGTTTAGCCATGCATAATTGCACTATAGTAGCGCTATTGAGAAATCGTTAATGAAAAGTACTGTTGAGTCTTCAGCGGTGCTTCAAAATTGCTTTGAAAATCGTTGACTGTTTTTTGTAAAAATTTTGGATTTGAGGCGTGATTAACACGTACATGCCTGTGTTGGTTACGGTTATCAGTGGTATCAGTGAGCCATGCAAAATTAAGTTTGGAAGGGCTTTTTTACTTTCAAGTGCTTGGATTTCGCAGTTGCAAGTTTCAGACTGCGCTTATAAAACTGTGCACTTTAAATAGTAACTGAGTTAACGATGTTGATGCAATATCAAGGCTTGGTAACCGAAATTAGATTTTCACTCAGTAACTTTACAGTACTGCTGTGCGCAACAGATGATGTAATTGGTTCTACTTTGACGCAATGCCCGAAAATGTTTTTTCGCTATAATGGTAGCGCATTGTTACAACTGAGTTCCATTATTACTTCCTGCTTCTGTTTTTCACCGGTTTCAAATTCACTTTTCGCAGTCTTTCACTTTGTACAGTAATGTCATTAGCATGGGCACTAGTTCAACCTACTGTTTACCAACAATATTATAGCTCTCCAGGTCAAACACATTTAAAGCGTAGCTACGTTCTGGATGTGGTTTAATGGAGAAACTATAACCCACCTGATTAATATAGTTTATCGTCTACAATTAGAAATCTTGCAGCTTTCGTGTTGCTAAAGCTTACGTTGTATGTGATTCTAAGCATAATTCTCTCTATTTTTCGGTTGCCACTTCTTTTCTACTTGTAAGTGTTTTCGACTTTGCATGGTTGATTATAGTAAAGGTTCAGTATGTAGTTATTGATTATGTGAAGCAATTCTTACTAGGCTTTGTTCTTGCGATTGCTTAGTCTAAAACAAATGGATGGAGCGTAACTTCCTGTTACAGCTATGTAGGCTTAGCCAGGTGAATCACGCCTCAGTGCAGGCAATGGTTACAATCCTATCTATGAAAGGAAATTCTATCGACTTGCTGTACAGCTGGACGAATTAAACGCTGCGCCAGTTATTTTTGAAATGCTTTAATTTCCTTTTAGGCCGCTCTTCGGCCATGGTCTACTCTATTGAAGTGCATATTTCTCATTATTGTGACGTCATTTTCGAGTGGCGCTTTTCACATGCAAAATGTTTCATGCATGTGTTGAGAAACCAGTGAAAGAAAACATGCTTTAACCACTTTTTGCTTGGATAGCTAAATGAAACTCTAGCATAAATGACAGTGCAGTTTCGAAGCCGTTCGTCTCTGTTTTGGCAAACAGAGACGTATTTGCGCAATATACCTTGAATAATGACGAGGCTACAGCGTGATAACCATTGTTTATTATCAATAATTCGCTCTGGTGGTTTGCTCTCTAGCATTATAGAAATTTTATTTTCAATTTTTTCTGTTTACATTCGCGTTTAGAATACTATCGTGTCTTATTTTTCAGAATTATGTTGATTTGTCATACTGTATTGGATTTTTCGTTAACCTTTAATTTTTTGTACTCGGAATGCAGTTCATTTCACGCTTTAATTTGTCGGTGTGCTAAAAACGTTTTTTACTGTCGGTTTTTTTGCTAATTAGCATATTTTGACGAAATTATTTAGTCTTTTATTTTGTCATCTCTAAAAAACATTAAACTGCAACCACCTTCAGTAGGACTTTAATCACGTAGATTTATAGCTGGTAATTCTTTCTTGTGAATCCGTATCCAATTGGGTTTGTCCCCCCTTCACTTTTTTTTGTTTGAATCCTTTTTTCAAAGTTATCCAACCTACATATGGTAATGCTCTTGCAGTTTTTCAGAGATGCCAGAATATTGCTTTTGAGACCAAATTTTTATGATACTGTACAGTGTAAAGATAGAGTTGTTATCGGATGGCGAAATTGGTATTTGCTACGATGAGTAACTTTGTCTGTGCGATTCATTGTATTTTAACAGAGTAGCTTTATATACTCTGCTTTTCGCATATAAACAATTGGATAATTTAAGCTGCATGAAGCATAATCTTAAAGTGTACCATATTTCTTGCTTCATTACCATCCCTACATACTAGTTAAGTGTATGCCATAATTTCATTTTTTTGAAAGCAGATTTACTGAAAAGGATCGTTCGCTCTACTATTAACTGTATCTGTACGGTTCAATACTTTGCAACCGCAAGCACAGTAATATATCACTAGGCCTAGAAAGAATCACATTTTTTAAAAAAGCAATGACATTACAGCTGGCAAAAGGTTGAAATTTAGAACTTATAATTTTTCTGTATAATCAAGATAGCTTTTGGTCTTTGTTTTGGCATAAGTAATAGTTTCAGCAGCTCGTACGTTTTTTAAATGGCTAAAATTGGTATTGGTTTACAAATTTTGATGCAGTATCTTGCATCTTTTTTATGCAAAAACTATGGGCGTTTCACCTGTTGATTAGTGCTGTGTATAGTCCGTATGCGCAATGATTATTCTTAATTCTCTTCCTGTATTATGAAATTGATTTCACGTTCTTCGCTAATATATCGGTATTATAGTCGAATTTAAAATACAATTGCAATAGTAATGTCGTTTTCAACGAAGCAGCAGAATAAGGTTCGTCGTCGTTTGGCCGAGCAACCACTCCGGATCAACTGCAAACTGTTTTGAGGCTGAAGGTTTTTCTTTTGCTACCCCAGGTTAATGCCCAGACCGTATCAGAAGCTAGCAGTGATGTTGCTTTGCCATATTCCGGTATTTTTTGTCATTCAGTAGCAACAAACCTCGTATTCGTCTTGGTGCAGGAAGTATTGGACACATGAAGATAACGTAATGTAAAATCGCGCTGCAGTCGCAATCTAGCCAAGGATATGCTTTTTGGGTAAACCCAGGCAAATAGCCAATGGTATTTTTTGGTAGGAATTGAGACTTAAACTTGCGTTAGATATTTTTGACACTTGCCTGTGGCCCGTTAGAGGGTGCCGAGGAGCCCAGTGGGAAAACACTGTTCCAGCGGTCATCTTGGAAAATTCCACGAGTGAATCCAAACAAATTCTTATAGAGAAAGCTAAGAATAGAATAAATTCTAGTTTGTGGATTTGGGTGTTTGGCAGTATCCACGTAGGCCTACTAATGCAAGTTTAGTTCAGTTCAGTTTATTTGACGGCGAAAAAGACTACAAAATCATCAAGTCAGCTGACATGTAAACAAAACAACCACTTTAAAGGCAACACTTTAACGAAGAACATACAGTCATACACAGAAAAAAAATTCTACAATTGAGATATCATACGATACACTATAAAAATATTATCAAATCAAATAACACCAACTTTTATATTGTACCATACGATATCTCAACTGATCTATCATTCATTTGTTGCATCTAGCTTAAACTTCATGGAAAGTCTGAGCCCTCTTTGCCCCCATCCCTTTAATGAAACTATGCGCAAATGCTTGAACACAGAGCTGAACTAGATTTCTAATCCGACCAGCGATTGAATCAAGGTCTGAGTGACAATTACACGACATATTTTACTATTAGCTCCTCAGTTAACGAGAAAGCGCTCGATTCGCACAGGAGTAGCCGAGCTCCTGTTTAAAAGGGCGGATCCACAAAGTTTTGGTGGGGGGATGTAATTTTGAATTAGGTTGAATGTTAACTAAATACAAAGACGTTAAGAGGATTAGACCCGGAAATGAGCGTAAACAAGCCCTTTGAAAGTGTTTCATGTCAGGGGCGTAGTCTATTCAGAATTTTTTTCAGGAAGAGGGCACTAAATTTCGTCACTTTTTCAAGTGTAGTTTTTTCCGGCAGAGTTAAGCCTGGTCTACACTGAGGCCGTGCCAGGCTGAGAAAAGTCAAGCCAAGCGACGTGTCTACACTGGAACTGTAAAATGGTCAGACGCGGCGAGCTTTTTAAGTTGATGCAATCAAACGTCATCATAACGGTATGGAGGTGGCCGAATGGTTGGTGCATTGGGCTGCGTTGAAGAACAAACATGCACTGATACAGTTGTCTGCTTGTTCGCTAACTAGTGGGCCAGTACCTACGACTGTATTCATTGGAATCCAAGATCCTAACCAAACAAGTCAAGAACAGTTTTATGTGTTTGCACTGAAATAGTCATCAAATATTCAATTACACAACAACTTTTAACATAAAAATGATAAAACAGTACAAAAGTTAGTTTGATTAGTAATCAAACAGTGGCAAACTGGACAGCGCAAGACCATTTCCTGATCATCTGAGTCAAGTTGCTCATATCCAGAGATGGGCATTTATCGCGATAATTTATTGGCGATAGTCATCGGCGATAACTTTTTACCGATTATCGTTATTGCTCAAAATAGTTTTGATGTATCGATTACCGATATCGCTTTTGTAGTGTATTTCGTTATTGCTGATAAATTATCGCGATAAACGATTTTTTATGCACACAATGATCAAAGTTAGTAAGTTAGCGCTATAGAAAAAATACACTGTGCTACTAAAGTGTTGTTGCAGTTTAAAAACATCTATCTTTGTTTTATTTAATGCCACGGCAGAGTCCGTGAACTGCTCTGTTCTCTTGATAAATTTAGAAAGACATTTTTGCCATGTGACTTGCAAAAAAACTTCGTCAAACGCATTGAAAATTTACCGCAACATTTATCGGAAAAATTTATCGTCGATAATTTATCGATTACCGATATCGCTTTAAAAAATTGAAATTTATCGATTATCGGTATCGCCCAGGACTGTTTTGAAGTTATCGATTATCGTTATCGCTTTAGTACAAAAAGGTTTATCGTGCCCATATCCAACATGCGTAGAATTCGTAAATTTGTTCACTAGAAATTTTGGGAGCTGGAGAAGGTTGTTGTTGAGCAGGGGTACGAGATTCTGAAGTTGTTGGGTCCGTTACATGCATCTACACTAGCTTTTCTGTAAGTTCAATCAGGGAATCCAACAACCAATAGAATGAGTGTACCAAAGGCAGCAGTCCCTTTCAATGGGGTATCTTTATCTACTATACACAAATGTATCTGAAATCTTATTCAAATAGAATGGTTTAGTACACAACAATGTCGCAGCAGATTACACATGAGTACACACATAATGTAATAAACTTAATACTATTAGTAATTAAGATGTTATCATGACATAATATTTATTTATATATACAGGTAAAGTAAGGTTTCTTGTCACATCTATCATTCCACATCAGCAGTGCCTCGCAATCACTTCCCATGATTACTCATGACTAATGTTATTACACTTGAACTATAGCAGCACTATGGTCCAGACAGCTCAGATCCTGCGTATATATAGATAACCAACAGGTATGCACAAGTAAGATGTAGGCTTACAAGATGCCAGTCATGCACAAACAAGATTGTGGGCACGCTACTTATGCATAAACAAGGTGTAGACAACCAACAAGCAGAGATGGGCATTTATCGCAATAATTTATCGGCGATAGTTATCGGCGATAACTTTTTATAGATTATCGTTATCGCTCAAAATAGTTTGGATTTATCGATTACCGTTATCGCTTTTGTTATATATTTTGTTATCGCCGATAAATTATCGCGATAAACGATTTTTTATGCACGCAGTGTTTAAACTTCAAAGTTAGTGAGTTGGCGCTATGGAAAAAACACGGTGTTCATTAAGACTTGTAGTAATTTTTAAAAATTATTTCTTTGTTTGGCTTAATTTCACGGCAGAGTCCGTGATCTGCTCTCTTTTGAAAAATCTAGTAAAAACATTTTTGCAGTTCGACTTACAAACAAAAAACTTCGTCAAACACATCGAAAATTTACCGCAACATTTATCGGAAAAATTTATCGGCGATAATTTATCGATTATCGATATCGCTTTAAGAAATTGAGATTTCTCGATTATCGGTATCGCCCAGGGCATTTTTGAAGTTATCTATGATCATTATCGCTTTAATACAGAATGGTTTATCGTGCCCATCACTGCCAACAAGTATGCACAAACAAGGTTGTGGGCATGTTTTCTCCAGGCTATTCATTATCAATAAACCTAGGTCCAGTAGGCGAATGGGGTAGGTTGCCGACTTGTCATTCTGGCCTTATTCTTACTACAGTAAGGTATTAACAACCTAGCCTACTGACATTTGAAAAATCAATGCTTTCAAATCACTACTTTACAGAAAAAAAACTCTCCACAAGCTTCAGTTTCATCCTTCACTACAAACCAACCTGCCAACTGTCAACACTGCTGAATAGGCTTAGTCCAACAGCTGGTATCAATCTTTTTAGCTGCAAAAGACTTGGGATGTAATTCATTTTAGCCAAACAAATCGGAATTGAATAGCCCTTTGGTCTCTGCAAAACTTGTTTTCAAAAAAAATCTACAGTAGATGTGCACAAGTCAATTAATTAGATACCGGTAGGTTGCCATTTTGGCCTGCGTACAGCTTGGATTCTTATAAAGCCGACTAAAATTTCAAAATGCAATCCTTTGCTATTTTCTTCTACCTGTTTACCTAAAAAAATATACAAAGACGAAGTGTTTCACGACCCAGTAGTCTAAGACTGTTAGTCTATACCTGTACCTGGAAAATAGAAAACTTCCGGTCGCAGTCGCAGCAGGCTGAGAAGAATTACACAAAGCGAAAATTTTTTTTTCGGCTGTGCGCGGCTGAGCGGGGCACATGCCATGCGCCGCGCAAAGCTCCATTTCAATAAAACAAACTAATTTTTGCGCCTCGCTCAGCCTCAGTATAGACCGGGCTTTAGTCTTAAGCAACTTAAGTAACAAAAACGACTCTATGGGGCTCGGGGGTATGCTCCCCCGGAAACATTTTGAAAATTTTCATACTGTAATGGCCGATTTGGTGCTTTTTAAACAATTTTCAGGCAAAGTTAGTTCATATTTTTAGCACCTAACTTTGAGTGCTTCACCAAATATGATGCATTTTGTTCGCACAGTTTCGAGTATGCGTGCTTAAGGCGATTTAGGCATATTATTACGAAAAAGTTCGAAATTATGGAAAAAATTTTATTCATCCAAAAATTGTTGAAAATGACTGGTGGGGGATGTATCCCCCACATCCCTCCCCCCCCCCTGGATCCGCCCCTGCCTGTTTAGGCAACTCTTGAAAGTGGGAATATCTTCTGAAGTGTATTTTCCAACAGCGCAAGACAACAACCGGCTTGTCCTCCACACTGCCCTATACTCTGAATATTAGTCCAAAGTTTACAGCAAATCGTTGCAGCTGCACCACAAGCTCAGAGAGCTTCTGAATTGCTGTCGATAACCTGAAGAGGATCTAACTTACTTGTAAATTGTAATTTATGCTACTTTCTGCTAAAATTGCCTGCACTTGCGATATAGGAACATACAGTCGTCGCGTTGTCCTGACATCACGCGCAGAGAGTAGGCCTATAGATTGTAATTCAAACGTTGCAAACAGGGCTGCGAATTCGAAGAATTTTAAATGGGGTTCATTACAAATTTCCTCACTCGAGTTCTTGATTTTCCGAGTTGAAGTTCTAACTTAGTTTAGCAATATTTACTGAATTCAGGCTGAGTTTTTTATTTAGTTGCATATTTATCCTCCTACCACGAGAAAGCGATCAATGCGCTGTACGAGCTCGCTTAGGGTTGCCAGCCATCTGTCCACCACTCTAAGGCGGGGCAATCCCGCAAAGTGCCTTTCTCAACGCCACAAGTAAACTTGCCGGCTTGTAGTTATTCTTTACACTGTTCCTTTAACGCTGAGCGTCAAGCAGGAAAACTGTGAATACTAATTTTAAAGTCATTGGTTTGACCCGACTCGGAATCAAACCCAAGTCTACAGCTCCCGAGGCGGACGCTCTTACCGCTTGGTCATCTGAGCTGTCACGCAAGTTCATGTAGTTTTTATCCGGTGTACAGAAGTTAAAAACTCCAAACTCCACTTATTTTTTTCAATTCAATCAACTTTTTTCAAGATCAATATTGATGAATGATGATGCTCAAGAAAGAGTTGAAAACTCTCGAATCTGAGTCCGGACACGAGTCGGACTCGTGTCCACTTTTGAGGACTCGGACTTGGACTCGTGCCTTTGGGACTTGGACTCTTGAAAGTTGTTAGAACTCGGACTCTCGGGGGCGTAGCCAGCCTTTATATTTTGGGGGCGCTGAATACATTTTAGGAGGGGCTGAAAAATCAACTTCAATTTTTTATGAGTTTTTACTTTTATTGCTTCCCAAACCTTTTACGAGAAGAGATTCTCGCTGACTATTTGTGGTTTAGCATGGTTCTTCAACAGGGGCAATATCCCCCCCAGAGGTTCAATTGTAACAATTCTTGAAATTGGGGGCGATTTACGAATTACCAACATTGTTCACAATCAATTCAGATTTATTAGCAACATATTGAGTTTGTAGGTGTTGGATGTTGGAGTTTGAGTAAATGTTGGAGTTTGTAGGTGGCTAATTATAAATTAATATCATGTATTTTTGTAATTCTGCAGTAAAAAATTCAATATGAATCTATATCTTCGGCGCTGAGGCTTCAATTGAAAAAGTGAATGTATTGATTTTTAAGAAACGTGCTTGTTTTTGAGTCCCATTCCTATTTTTGAATTTCCAGTGGAAAAAATAGGAATTTGCAAGCGTGAAAACCCTTTTTTTAGTCTTCACCGATTTTTAGGGGAAAAAACAGGATTCTGTGGACTTGTTTTAGTCTTCACCGGTTTCTAGTGATTTTGCAATAACGAGCTTTTGACTTTTTAGTAACCTAACAGCAGCGTTCTTATTTTTTTGATGTTGACCGGTGGTAACCCTGGTGATAGAGCTCTGAATCCATCAGGGTCGTTGAGAGCCAATAGAGGCCCGGGGCCACATAGCAAAAAAAGCCCCTTGATGACGTCACTGTTAACTTAAGAAGCGAAAACGATAGAATCAGTATGCTGCATACTCTTCCGTATATCCTGACCCCATTTTTGCCTTTTGAAGTTAATTTTTTACCGCATGGTGGTTTGATGCGGGCGTGCGATAGCACAATGTCTTGGGTTCCAAAATTGTACAATAGAGAGTAAATTTTTACAGCACTTTCTTGCAACTTTCGTCGCTTACGCTTAGATGCTCCGTTCTCACACTTTCTTGTTGGCATCTTAATTAAAATATAATCTATACCGGTACGTAGGCTACTCTTGCTCTCCTAGTCAAAAAAAAGCTTGCTTTGTTGTCTGAGATATCTTTTACCGATACAGCACAAGATAAGGCGGAAGATTAGTATTACCGGTGTTGTCTTTAATTAACCAAACTTTCTGTTAACTCTTCTGACCTAATGTTATAGATTTGCGCTTCAACATACAAGTAAAATTGCCGAAAACCACGTGTTTAGACGTCTCTAGTTTTGTTAACGCATTATCTAGCACAGTAGGCCACAAACAATCAAGTTGCAGTTGTTACAAGAGGTCAAAGTGGTCACTCATTTGACTCAACTGCAGAACCTTGTTTCTTTAATTGATTCACCTAGGTCCCTGGTTCCCAACCGGTGGGGAATTCCCCACTAGTAGGGAAGTTTTCAGGTGGAGAATTAAACACTCCCTGAAAAATAACACCGTCCTGTCCCGGAATTTCACTCCCAGCATTATTTTGCCCTTCACCGATGTTTTCAGTGGAATACAGGACATCTGAAAACGTGAAGACCTTTTTTCTTGCTCCTTATCGATTTTTAACATAACTGAGGTGAACTTTAGTGATAAATTGTTGTGGGTAATTGAGGATTAGTCACATCAGAAGTGAGTAATGAAGAAAAAAAAGGTTGGGAACCGCTGATCCATAGGTGCTTAGCTGAGCCGCTATTATTACACTGTATAACCAAAAAAATTTTTTTTGTTTGTTCCCGGGTTCTAACCAAGATTTCCTGATCACTTGCGACCAGAAGGGTTAGAACAGACTTGGGCAAACTACGGCCCGCGGGCCAAGTCCGGCCCGCCGGTCCTTTTATTCTGGCCCGCCGGCACTTACACAAACTTAAATTCTCACCGTGAATTTAACGGAAGACCTTTTTTTCCTTTAGAGATCATGGATGGCAGGGATTTTCAAAAAATAAGCCTCAACGGTGCAAAATTGGAATAAAAAAGGAGGTGAAAACCTCTTATTTTGGAGAACACATTTGTATGTGGACCGTGATTTTCAAAAAAAAAAGGCCTTCACCTTGTTTTTCAATCAGCGTGCGGCCCGCAGCTTCAACAGTTTTCCAAATCTGGCCCTTCGTGTGAAATAATTGCCCACCCCTGGGTTAGAAAATCGCGTTTTTTCTTTTCAAACTTTGCTTTTGTGGCTTTGGGAGTGATTTTTCGAAATTCAGATTTTTGGCTAAAATCGTGTGATATTGCGCTTGTATTGTTGTATATTTATCCTCCTACCTCTAGAAAGCGATCAAAGCGCTGTAACGAGCTCATTTAGGAGGTGCCAACCATCTATCTACCACACCAAAATGTGGGAATTCCGCAAAGTGCCTTTCCCAACGGCACCACAAGTAAACTTGCCGGTTGGTTCTCCACATTGTCCCTTTAATTCTGAGCGTCAAGCAGGGAAGCTGTGAATACCAATTTGAAAGTCATTGGCTTGACCCGACTAGAAATCAAACCTGAGTATACGACTGCAAAGGCAGACGCTCTTAGCGCTCGGCCACCTGAGTTGTTACTTGTTACCATCACCAACAGGAATTTCTGGTGACCAGCTTTAAGAGAGTTTACATACAGCAAAAAAGTTGTCTAATTTGGTTTGTTTGGTTGACAGAATGGTTGACATCCTGACTCAAACAATGAAACTTGCTTGATTCATGTGTTTATTTGAGTCACTGACCAGTGTACACGTCACGAAGATATCTAGAGTTTTTTGCCTCAGCAGATGGACTTTGCTTTTGGCATAATGTAAATGGTCTTTTTGACTCGATTGAGATTCGTTCTATTCCAAACGACTGGCGCCTTTTTATCGTTAGTTCAAACAAGAGTCTAAAAGGCGTACTGCATCAGAATGGAAACAGATATCCATCTATCCCTCTTGCCCACTCAATGCATCTTGAAGAAAACTATACAAATGTCAAAAATCCTGCTGATTGCTCGAAAGTGTGACCAGTTCAACTGGCAAGTAATTAGAAATTTCAGAATGTAATTAAAAGATAGAAGCTGGCTAGTAATTTGAAGATAGAAGCTGGTATTTTTGTAGGCCCACAGATGAGAAAGATCCTAGACAGCAACGAATTTCTTGAAGAATTGACAACAGAGAAGGCAGCTTGGAATAGCTTTGCTCCAGTGGTTCATGGATTTTTGGGCAATCACAAAGCCGAAAATTGTGTGAAACTGGTAGCCAAATTAGTGAAGACCTGCAGCAAAAGGGACTGCAGAATGTCCTTCAAAGTTCATATGCTTGATGCTAATCTTGATCAGTTTATGAAAAACATGGGTGTATACTCAAAGGAACTTGGCGAACGTTTCCATCAGAATATATTAGATTTTAACGTCGCTACCCAGGACAGTGGAGGCTGATTCATGAAAGTAACTTAAGAGTAATGTCGGAAATCTAGATAAACCATGCATTTCTAATTGATTCATTTACAGTTTGCTATTGTATCTAAGTGTACTATAGCATTGCTATAAGCGGTTTAGATTTTCAACTTTGTAAACAGGATGAAATTTTGTCCTGATTTGTTGCTCAAACAAGCATAAACTATGAATACAAGATGTAAACCTCCCCGATAGCGTAAACAGAGATGTAGGTTTACGCCGCATTTTATGCGCCGTAAACGTACGGTGTAAAGTTTTGGTTTACGCTGACGCTTACGCCATCATTTTTTTGGATAGTTTACGGAAGAAGGTACGTCGTTTACATTTTGGCTGTTTTTAGCGTATAGCGTAAACGTAGACTTTTTGACTCCTCATCTGTTGTTTGCAGTTCGTAAAACGTTTCGAAACTGATTGCCGTCGTTCGTCCGTTACGTTACAAAAAGACAAATCAAACTATCTCTAGTTCAGTCAACTAAAAGCTACAGTGATTCAGTAAGCTACAGAAGATAAAGAAGAGAGTTTAAGGAAAGCTAGTTTCCGGGGAATTAGGTATTCACAGGTCGTAATTGCAAACGATCTTAGATAAAAGACAAAATGATACCACTTTTTGAAGCTGTAGGAAACGCAGAGAAAGAAAAACCGATAGAATAACGTTGATAAAGTAAATTTGCCTACGATGTTAGTTTTTTGTAGTTCTCTAGAAGTGCCGTTGAAGCGACTTCTACTGACATAACAATTTTAACGTTAATCTATGGACTTTTATTTGCTTAGGTTACATTGCCTACTGTAAAACTACATGGTAGTACCCTTTGTATTTGCAAAACCGCTTTGTAAAACTACATGGTAGTACCCTTTGCAAGCACAAAGGGTAACACCACGTAGTTCTACATACTGTAAAACTACATGGTAGTACCCTTTGTATTCGCCTACTGTAAAACTACATTCGCAAAACCGCTCCTCTTATGTCCATCACATTTAATGAAGAGAAAATAGAACCCTCGAAATCGGCTAAATATCTAGGAGTATTAATTGACAATACCTTAAAATTCAATGAGCATATCACCTACCTAGAATCCAAAATTTCTCGTTCTGTGGGTGTAATAGCTAGATTGTCAAGATACCTTCCTACTAAAACTCAAACAATTCTTTACCATTCCCTTGTGTCCACCCATCTTCTCTATGCTTTACCTGCATGGGCGTCAACTTGAGCCTCCTATATTCATAAAGTGAAGATGTTACAAAACAAAGTTATAAGAATTATGACAAAAACGAGTAAATTTGAACCAATTTCTCCACAATATTATAATCTGAAAATACTCAAGTTAGATCATCTATATCACTATGAAACAGCACAACTCATGTATCAGTATGTTCACAAAATGTTGCCAACACACTTCAGTAATTACTTTACTGATGTGTCTAACGTTCATACTCACTCCACCCGTAATTATTCGTCAAAGGCAATTTCTATACCAAGATATTTCACCACGAGAGCACAAAAATCTATTAAATATATTAGAGCTAAAATATGGAACGAAATACCCCAACCGTTTAAACAATTACCTTTTAATAAATCTAAGACAGAATATAAAAAGTTTCTTTTAAATAAATATCTTCCAAATAACTAAATTTTATTGTTTTAAATTATAAGAACGTAGTTAAATAAATGGACACTCAATAGTCAATACTATTCTGATTGCATAAAATCTGGACTCCTTTCCCAAAGCGACACCTGACTTTTAGCCATAGATTTAATTTCCAGTAGGTTGCTGCTCGACTCAAGACCACTGTGGTCACTTCGCAGTTGCCTGTTGTTGATTGTTGTTAGCTATTTGTCGTTGTTACATTTTTTCGAGCGCCATGAATCGACAACAAATAATAAATTTTGAATTGAATTGAATTTGTTGTACTGTAACAAACTCCAGAATTAAAATGGTGAAAAGAATGTTTTCCATGGGAAAAGATGTTTTAAAGCCAAAGCGTAGTAAAATGCCTGACCAGCATTTTGAAATGCTGGTTTTCCTGCGAGGAAGTTTGAAATAAAATCGTTTCTTACTGTTTCTACTGTTCAAGAAGTTTGGACGCTAAGCTAACATGAGTCTACGCTAGAGTTCACGCTTACGCCGCCAACTTTTTGAAAAGTTACGTTGACGCTTACGGCGCAAAGTTTTTGGAACGTTTATTTTTACGGTGACGGCGTCGAAAATTTTTGTATGCGCTTACATCACTGAGCGTAAACAATCACGAAATAACACCAGATTATACACGCTAGATACACGATGTTAGCTAAAAATCTGAATTTCGAGAAATCACTCTCATTTCCACAAAAGCAAAGTTTAGGTGAAATTATGTGCGTTTTCCCTGGTTTCTAGACGTAACCAATCGGGAAATAACACTTAGAAGCCGGAAACAAAAATTGTGTTACACAGTGTTATTATTCCAATTCACTCAAACGTGAAGACATGCGCATTAGAATATAGTGCTGTTTCCAATGAGGTAGCTTGGTTGCAAAACAAAAATTTTACCACAGCTTAGAAGCAGTATTGCAACACCAATGCTTTGTTCTCGACTAAATTGATACTATTTGAGCCACTTGGCTCAATCCAGAAATTGGTTCACTTAAAATAGAATCACGCATTCTTCCACATTAAACGCATTTTGCCAGTAGTTTTACACAGGGCAGTCGAGAGAAAATCCGGGCCCCAGAGCAGAGATATGATGCGGGGAAAAGGACTTGACATTGCGCAGACGTAGGCAGTGTGCGAAGTAGAAAAATTTTACTGGGGGGATGTTTTTGTCTACAATTTTGCTTGAATTCTAAACCCAAGTAACAAGACAATGTTGCAAAAATGGTATTTATTGTTCATGGGGCGATACAGTGGCATAGCAAGAAATTTTAAAAGGGGGGGGAGCACAATTTTACGTTTTTTTCAAGCGTAGTTTTTTCAGCAGAGTTAATTGAAGCAGATTGAAAAACAGAAAAACTTTGGGGGTCCGGGGTTTGCTGCTCCGAAAAATTTTTGAAATATTACATGCTGTCCTGTAATGGCTATTTTAGTGCTTTTTGGACATTTTTCGGGCAAATTTTGCTTAAATTTTTTAACCCTAGCTCTTACTGTGGCATCTTACGTACTTCACCAAATATGGTGCATTTTGTTCGCGCATTTTCAATTGTGCGTGCTTAAGGCGTAAGGTTTATTGTTATCGAAGTGGTTCGAAATTATGTAAAATTTGTATTTATCAAAAACATAGTTGAAAAAGCCTGGTGAGGTGAATACATTCCCTCATCCCATTCCCACCCCCCTGGATTAGGCGGTTGCCTGTAACTTCGCCACATGGTAACTTCGCCATACTTTCATCATCGAAAATCTTCTTTGCCTACACCGAAACAAGACTTTAAATTCCCGGTTGTCGTAAAAAATTTTATCGGGCTTTTCCACAGTCCAGTTAAATTTATTAAGGTAACATCGTCACTTGGTAACTTCGTCACGTAATCCAAACTGTGGGGGAAGATGTGGGTCTGTGGGAGAGTGCATGGGTGAGTGGGGCAGTGTGTTGGGGTGTAGGAGGAGGTGAGGGTAGCTGTGGGAAGAGGTGTGGGGGTAGGTGTAGGGAAGTGCGTTGGTGTGTGGGAATGAGTAAGGAAAGATGTGTGGGGAGTGGAGAAGTGTGGGGAGGGGTGTGGGAAAGTGTATGGGGTGAGTGGGGAAGTGTGTTGGTGTGAGAGGGAGGGATGTGGGGAGAGGAATGGGGGAAGTGCGTTAGGGTGTGGGGCCCTAACACACTTCCCCACATCTCCTCCCTCACCTCACTCCCCTCACCTTTCCTTACATCTACCTTTACCTCCCCCACACCTCAACACACTTGTGGCATTTTACGTACCACAAGCACAAAAATAATCGCGATTAGTTGGGTTATATACAGGGTTACCATTTCGTGCTTATTTCTAAGATTTGTGCTTAGTTTCAAGGGCAATGTCTTACAAAACGTAAATGTGCTTATTTCTAAAAAACGTGCTTATTTTTGAATCCCGTGCTTATTTTTGAATTTCTAGCGGAAAAAATAGGATTCTTCGGACGTGAAAACCTTTTTTTTGGTCTTCACCGATTGTTCGTGGAAAATGAGGACTCTGTGGACAGGGTTGTCTCGGTGGGGGGGGAGCGGGGGGGCTTTTAAAATTGGCCAAGTCCTTGTTAACGTTTAGACTTTAAAGCAGAAGTTCTTATACTGGGAAGCGTAAAAGGTTTGCAAGGGGGGCGTGAATATAGCAGTGACTTCATGATTGAACGTATAAGCTTGTTTTCAAATCTTTTTTTCGTCAAACATCAAAACTTGTTTCTCCAAAACAGCTGCATCCTTCTTATTAAGACGATTAAGACATTGCAAATAAATTGTTATATTTTCTACATGTTTTTTGTAACGTGGTGAGCAGTGTCGTATCAAGGCATCTCCGAAGTTCGGTCCCCCGGTAGGAGGGGTAGGGGGGGCATTTGTAGGGGCCCCATAATATTGTTGTATTAGACTCAGAATTTAAGTCAAAAAATTGTAAAGAAAATTTCGTCAAAAAGTTGTTAAAAAAGTACTATAATTGCAATTAAATGATGTAAATTTCAATTAAATTTTCAAAACATTTTCGGGGTAGCATGCCCCCGGACCCCCTAGAGTCATCATTGACTTTTATTCTGCTTCAAATGTGCTCTGATTTTGCCACACCCTGAAAGAAACTGCGAGCACGAAAGTTTGGGGCGCCCCTCCTGAGGAAATTTTTGGATACGTCCCTTGAAACAATGCAGCTAATATGTCGAAAAAGCGCGAAACTGCCCAAATTATTGCAGATATCAAAGAACTCCATCTAGACCTTTTTGGGAGGGAAAAGCAACAGTCTTCACCCGGCACTGGTGGTAGGGCGTGGGCAAAAGTAACTAACGCCAAAGGGGACGTAACTGAAAAAGTTCACGAACATCTGGCATAAAATAATAAAATTTTTAGCATTATACAGGCCCCAGGCAGGGGCGCCTAGAGAAATTTCGGGCCGAGGGGCAAAAATTTCGTTTGGGCCCCTTGGTCAGTGGTGCTCCAAAATCAAGCGATGAGCAAAAGAAAAGGTCATAGCGTCCACAGATGTTCAAATTTCGGCCCGAAATCAAAAAAAAACACTATCGCCTGTGGCAAAGCTAGAAACTTTAAAAGGAGGGGGTCATAATTTCCACATTTTTTTCAAGCGTATTTTTTTTCTGCAGAACAAATTTGAAGCTGATTGAGAAAAACAAAAGAAGCATGCTCCTCCGGAAAATTTTTAAAAATTTACGCTGTAATGGCTATTTTAGTGCTTTTTGAATAATTACAGGCAAATTTTGTTCGAATTTTTTGACCCTTATATTGAGTGCTTCGTCAAATATGACGCATTTTGTTCGCACATTTTCAATTATGCGTGCTTAAGGCGTAAGGCTTATTGCTATCAAAGAGGATCAAAATTATGGAAAAATTGTATACATCAAAAACAAGTTTGAAAATGGCTGGGAGGATGCATACCCCTCATCCTACCCCCCTTGATCCGCCCCTGGCCATAAGCTACAGAAACCATTAAAAGAGTATGGCATATTTCAGTCACTTGGCACCATTGGTTTTGTTATTTTTTACTAAAAAGCAGAGTCAAAAGGGGGGGGGTGCATAGCACAATTGCACCCCCTAAATACACTAGTGGCGTCCGTAGGCCGTAGTTTTGCATTCTATCTTGACATTCTGAACCCAGGGCCCCTCTGTGTCTCCGGGCCCCCGGGCGATGACCCCTTCTGCCCCCCCTCTCGGCGTGCCTGGCCCCAGGGCCGGGGACAGAGGGGCCTGGCCCCTCCAATTGACATGCGTGGCCCCCCAATTAACAAGCTTACTCTTTTGAAGACAGCGGTTTTTGAGCTTAATTTCAAACTTTGGCCCCTCCTGATAAAGGCTTGGCCCCCCTTAGTCGACTGCTCTAGCGCCGGCTGTGCAGGGCCCCCCTATTTCGAATTTTACCAAGGCACTCCTGTCTGTGGACGTGAAGACCTTTTTTTTCTGGTCTTCACCAATTTTTAGTGGAAAATCAGGACTCTGTGGATGTGAAGATCTTTTTGTTTGGTCTTCACCGATTTTTAGTGCTTTCACATTAAAGAGCTTTTGACTTTTTGGTAACCTAACTTCAGCGTGCTTAATTTTTGGTGTGGACCTGTGGTAACCCTGGTCATATATCAATCGGAATCTGCAATAATAAAGGCTCCGGAGCTCCACGAGTATACTCACAACGAACGTCGTTCTTTTGGCCATTTGGCTTCATAGCAACGTAACAAAACGCCACATTGGTGACAACCCGACGATTGGACACGCAATCAACCGACGCAATTCCGTTGACGCAATCTCAACAAGATAACAACACAGCTCTCTCGAGCTGAGCACCACGATGGTTTGCAAAGCTTGATTCATTCCTGCTACAGACCCTTTCTCTGCCTATCACTGGAATCCTGCACGTGCAATGCCTCTCATCACAGCAAAGGGGAGCACTGTGGCATCTTACGTACCACAAGCACAAAAATAATCGCGATTAGTTGGGTTATATATGAATCGGAATCTAAACCAATAAAGGTTTCGGAGCTCCACAAGTATACTCACAACGTACGTCGTTCTTTTGACCATTTGGCTTCATAGTGACGTAACAACACGCCACACACTTTCCTACACCTCTTCGCATACCTCTTCCCACACCTCCCCTTCCTCCCCCCACATCCCAGCACACTTTCCTACATCTATCCCCACATCTCCCCCACCTTCTCAAAGTGTGGCGAAGTCAACATGTGACGAAGTTTCAGTGGCGAAGTTACCATGTGGCGAAGTTACTGGCAACCGATTTGCACTTAGCCATAAGCTACAAAAGCCATCAAAAGGGTCTGACGTATTTCAGTAACTTGGCTCCATGCATTTGTTCTTTACTAAAAGGCAAAGTCAAAAGGGGAAGGGCCATGGCACAATGCTCCCCTAAATACACTTCTGGGGCAATGTCATTAGTCAATGATCAAATGAAAACAGCGGTGGAGGGCGTACTGCGTGTTTGCATATCACCAGCATGATGAACAAAAATTATCGACGGAAGAGTTTCGAAAAATTCATTAGCATTGCTTTAGGCAGGTTTTTGTTTTATAGATGAAGCAAGGGGTTTGGGGGGAGAGCAGTAAGCTACCCCAGCGGGGTCCGGGGGAGCCCCAGAAGGTATAGGCTAGCGTTTTATTAATTCATACTCTCAATCTCAAATACGATATGAAAAAAGTTGGGGAACCGCAGCTCTAACATATTCTTAGTGCTTTCACTAACGCTGATAAAAAACTGCTGACGTGTTGTAATGTTGATGAAAATAATCTGTTCTGTAATAGGCGCACTTAAAAGGTTGTTCTTGATTAGGTTGCGGAAGAAACCATAATTGTTACAAGATATGCTTGAAAGTATCGCCGCAGTTCGTACCCACAAGCAACACGTACAACGTATAAAAAAAAAAACATTTAACTTCCTACGGTATTTATCACTGGGGGGGACGTTTTGGTATCCACCAAAGGACAAGTTTTCTTTCTTTGCTGCGAGGAACGACTATTTTTATTGGGGGAGACATGTTCCCCCTATCCCCCCTTCCCTACTTCGCACACTGGACGTAGGTCTTAACATAGCGAAGACGTAATTTCTCCAATATTTCTTCGCGTGTGTTCCTAAAGAAAAATTTTATATGAGCGGGCCCCCTCCACGGGCCCCTCAAAAAATGACGGGCCCCGGTACTTTGTACCCTTCTGCCCCCCCTCTCACCAGCCCTGGTGGCAATTATGTGCTTCCACGCTTTCACCATTGCACAACTTGGCTGCTCGAACAGTTAAATATATTGTTACGTCACAGTGTCCATTGTATTTACGGTCGGCATACGAATCGTCTCTACAATCTCTCTGCCATAATGCCAATAAGTACATAAACGTTGCCAGAGCCGGCGCCACAGCAGTCGACTTAGAGGAGCCAAGCGTTTATCAGGGGAGGCAAAGTTTAAAATTTAGCACAAAAGTTGAAGCTTCAATAGAGAAAGCTTGTTAATTGGGGGGCTTGGCCCGCCCTGGCCCCCTCTTGGCGCCGGCCCTGAACGTTGTGTAACGTAGTGACAAAACCGTAAAGGTAAGGTACAATGAAATAATCTAAACACAGGACAAAACACGTATCGTAACGCAATATATTAACTAACAAAGTAAGTAGCATAGCTGGCTAACCGGAACGCCGTTCCGGCAGCTTTATCTTGAACCGGAACGTCGTTCCCGAGCGTTCCGGTACCAATGCTACGCTGGCTTAACTCATGTTACTTTCGCAGTTTTACGCTAAGCTCACGATCAAATTAAAAAATAAGGCAAAATATCTACTTGTAGACGCAAAATGGGGCCCCTCTGGCCCCTCTCTCGATGGGCCTGGAATTCATTGGCTCGCAATAATGGGTGCGGTTGCTTAAAATAACCAACGGTTGTGTTTTCGTTCAATATAAATTGTACATAACCTCAGTTATTTAGTTATTATTTATTTTCAATTTTTCATAATACAAAATTTTGTTAACTTTTTTACGCACAATTGCACAGCACTCAGATATCGGTCTAACAGTGAAAAATTGAAACCACATATGCTTCCAGTATTAGGATGCGAATCAGAAATTAGTCTCGAGATTTAAACGAAACATCGATTGAAGCAGCTATCTTGAAAAAAAATATGAACCATTGGGTTTATATACCGTCATCATTTCGACATAAACAGCTTTGGAGGGCTAAAGTAAATTCTGGGGAGGCTTAGCCCCCAAGAGCCCCCCGTGGCTACGGCCCCTTTCGGACTCAGACTCGTGATTGCAAATTTTAAAAATATAAGCAGATTAGTGTGTCAATTATAGTATTTTTTAATGATTGCAGACGTACAGAAGCGACACAATTTTTCGCTTTGTTACTTCTAGAAAAGCCTTCCAGAAAATTTCGGGTGTTGAATAAATAATTGCATTGTTATGCAAAATTAATCAATGACAATAAGATAGAGAAGCACAACGAAGTTGCGCAGGGTCACATTAATTAAACTGCTAACAATTCTCCTAGTACTTGATTAAATCATTACGAGTAATTTGTGCGAAGTTAATCAACGAAACCAAGAGATCTGTAAAGGATAATAGGCAGTGCTCGAGTTGTAAAAACGTTTATGGGGAGATGGTGCAAGGGACGAGCTTTTTTGTCACTATTACCGATTTTCCGAAACTGTATTTTGGCTTCTTTTGTTGGATAATTGGATTGCGCAGTAGAAGCCTTTGAGTTGATCTTTTCTTTAAAGATTTGAAAAAAGCGTCAAAACTAAAATTTTCTGAGGATGATAGTGTTTGCAAATTGCACTATTGTCGAATATAATTTAGGATTTAATTAAGGGATAATAGCGACCAAAAATATGATTCGTATAGGCCTAAGTTGTACGAGCGTATTTGTGTTTCGCTAATTTGTTATAAGTTTAGTAGCGGATTTATGGTGGGTTACCAGCACTCCAGCAGGGTAGGACCAATCACAATCGTAATTGAATAAAATTAATTTCACCTTTTCATATAATTGTAATTAGAATTTGAGATTTTCGGTATAAAGTAGTTGTAATTGTAATGTAATTGCAAAACGTTTGCGTGAAATTGTATTGATGTGTATTGTGTAATGTTGTTCTACTCCAACTCTGTTGTTCTAGTCAACTCCATTCCAAAAGAATTGAAATCTCTAGAGTTTAAAGCTTTCAAAACCCGTTTGAAAGAATTAATAATTTCAAATTATAATGGTGATTAACACTAATCGAGTTTGTTAATGCAATTTGTAAGGCACATTGTCGCATCCAACGACTTGATTGTAACGTAGCACTTATGTGATCGGCGCTGCTCGCGTCTCCATTTTACGTCTGACGTGGTCGCACACGCATTTGAACAAATTTCTGAATTTCATAAATAAAGCAAAATTCTTTTTTATATATTACTGACAATGGGTGGTTGCTTGACTCGATGACCGCAGGGTCCATTCGCAACTTCCCGGTCGCCATACACTGTACTTTGTGTTGTATTAAGTTGCTTTTACCGCATAAACTGACTAAAGGTATGTTTTTGCGACGAAATAAATCTGTTCTGTTCTGGTTATCAAGATCAACTGCGGCGCACGCAGGGGGGTATCCTACTCGCGCGCTCTTAGATCTTGTTTCATACACGTTAAAAGCATTTATCAGTTAGATGTTTCCACAAAAATCCTATCTTAATGTGGCAAAACTCCTTCACTTCCTCCCTCAAAAAATTTCTGCGTATGCTCTTGAGTAGAGATGTAAATAATAATTTAAAATATTGTTTTTTATTTATATGTATAGAAGGAACTGCAAATTTAAAACACGTTTTAACTATCCCGGCGCAATACTTAATTTAGACAAAAAAAACATCACTTAAAAAAACATGTTTTTTTTAATCACAAGTTTTTTTCTGTTTGCACTGCTGTTAATACCTTAGTTTCAACACTGAATAAAATAGATCAAATGGCATTTAAATCTTACAGCAGTGGCGTATGGGTATGGCTATGAATCTGGAGCGTTCCCTCGCGGGGAAGTGAAATCAAAATGAATTTTCAAGATACAGTATATACCATACTCCCGCTAAGCAACTCGTTGATAACTTTTTTGGCATTCAGTTTTTGATGCAGGGCTCCTAGAGCTAAGGTTTGCTGAATCCGGATCCCCACGGTTGGGCGTACTGCGCGGAATTAAGATGAATGCGATCGACTGTTGCTGCAGCATTAGGCACATATCTGCAATAAGCTGTGGAAAATATGTCTGTGTAACTTGATGAATAAAGTGGTCAATGAATCTCTAAAGTACAGATAGCGAAAACAGGCGGTTCAGCGCTGCAGTATCCTTTACATGCACTTCCTAATCAAGCGCTGGGAGCCAAGAGCAGAGTTTGAACAAATTTTCGGGCTTGTTACCACCATAAACCATTTTCAACACTTTTAACACTACAGGGGCGTGGCCAGGAATTAAAAGGAGGGGGCGCCAGAGCTGGCGGCAGAGCAGTCGACTTGGGGGAGGGCAAAGTTTGAAATTAAGCACAAAGCCGCTCTCTTCAAAAGAGTAAACTTGTTGATTGGGGGAGCAAGCATTTCGATTGGGAAGGCCAGGTCCCCCTGCTCCCCCTTGGCGCCGGCCCTGGTGTCACCATTTTGGGGTGACACCATTTTATGATGAAAGTAGTTTAAAATTGGTGCTAAAAACATTTTAAGACGATGTTGCAAGCGTCAACGTAAGAAAAGCATAAAAGCTTTCGCAGCCAAAAGCGATTTTTTGTTTTGCAATTATAGGCCTCATTCAATTGCTACAATTGATCGCATTGCTTGCAAGAATGTCGCAGAGAAATATGTGGGAGTTTTTATCCTTACATCGACGCTATGTCTCTGATAGAAAATGGGAGGCCAAAACGCCCATTTCAGATGAAAACTTTTATTTATGTACTCAGCGATACCAACTTTATAGCGTCAGATGCACATTCTTAAAATGAAGTGAGGTCTTCTTCGCTCTTACCCTGTCTACATGTCCTATTTATGTGGGCTTGTTGCTGTGGGCTTTCTGCATCACAATCAAATTTTTGATGTCATAACTTAAAAAAGGGATTGTGACATCAAGCCCACATCAACTTTGGCCCAAAATCCACATAAATTGGTCATGCGGACAGGGTAACTAACTCGTAAAGAAGAAGTATGAGGTAGGCCCTATCTAAGCGATAGGGATATCGTGTACGGAGGATAAGCGATTACATTTATTAGCGATAGCGGATAATTTATTTATTGATGAATTGAAAAATGGAGAAACGTTGGACTAAATATGAGAGAGAAACGAAAAACGCCCGAATTAAACGAGAAAGGTCAAGTGATGTACTGCTCCGGAAAAATCTGCATCCCGCTTTTAAATGCTAGTTAGTAGAAGCGGTAGTGGTATCATAGTCGAAGACAACAGAGTCAGCAGGTGGCAAAAAGTATCTGTAAGATCAGTTATATTTGCATTAAAAGTAGGATTAACATAGGCTTAGGATGAAATGACATTATCTCAAATAAAACTTTACTACTCTTCAATTTGTTCTAAATCTCTTTACCTTTTTGTCAGAAATAAAAGTGCGTTGAAAAGCATCAAAAAAACAACCAACAGAAGATTTTTATCAAAGTCACCGCTTTCAGAAAACAGCCGATGGCAGACCAAACACTTTTTTGAATTGTCGAATACTTTTCCTTTTTTTTTTCGGTTGTGGTCCGACTAATTCGATATACGAGTCACGAGGGTCTGTCTGAGCCACAGAGAAATCTGTGACTGTATTTGCTAAAAATTGAAACTGCATGTGTTGGTAAAACGAAGATCTATTTTTGGTCAGAGTCGTTTTATATTTTTTTCGTTTATTTCAATGTTTTCGCCATAAGATTTGCCTAGCGGTATTGCGCCTACGTGAGTAATGAATTACAAGGTGCATTTTGGCGGCATGGGTTTTGAGTAACACAGCCAGAGTGACAGGGATTCGGAGCGTGAAGTCTTACTGTATAGCTGAGGTATGGTTACCAGGTTAATTATATCGGATAGAATGTGGCTGGTGGCCCGGCTTGATACCGCTAGCTCGTTTTTTTGTGGATTTAATGCGGCGTTCCTGAGGTGTGAACCCGCGGAAATGGGCCCCCAAAACTTGTTAGAGTGCCTTTTGGCATAATATTGCAAGATATGCAATATGCCAGCATACTACTAGTACTAGCGCTAATTTATTAATGTATAACAACAAAACACAGCGTTTTTCAACTCTCCCTTACTTCGAGTTCTCAATGTCTATCGTGCGACACAAAATTCGATAAGCAAATGGCTTATGCCCTCCACTGGCCTCCAGCCTTTAAACGCTGAATAGTTTATTGCTTCTTGCAAGACGGGTGACACCATTAAGTTCCGCCCCGGGTGTCACCATTCCTAGCAACGCCACTGAGTGGGCAATACAGAATTATGTAGATAAATCAATGAGCTAAATTGGTGTTATAATAAGCTCAAAAAAGAGCGGTTGAGATGTTGTTTTCAACTGCATGCCTTCAACATTGATCCAGCTTAGAGTTTAAACGGCTCTTGCTTCTAACCATCAAACTAAGAACAGAGTACTAGCGAGTGGCGATGCCTAAACAAACTTTTGTAGGCTACTGAGTAATCAAAATTAACAACTTGAGGTAGGGGCGGATCCAGGGGGGGATGCGGGTGATGCATCTTTCCCCACCAGCTCTTTTCAACAATGCTTTGGATGAATAAAATTTTTTTACAATTTTGAACCTCTTCATAACAATACGCCTGAGTCGCCTTAAGCACGCATAATCGAAACTGTGCGAACAAAATGTATCATATTTGGTGAAGCACTAAAAATTAGGGGCCAAAAGTATAAACTAACTTTGCCTGAAAATTGTTCAAAAAGCACTAAAATGACCATTAAATTATGTAAACTTTCAAAAATTTTCCCGGAGAGCATGATTCCGGACCCCCCTGGAGTCGTTTTTGTAACTTAAGCTGCTTAAAATTAACTCCGTCGGAAAAAACTATGCTTGAAAAAGTGGCGAAATTTGATGCCCCCTCCCTGAAAAAATTTCTGAATACGCTCCTGACATGAAATATTTTCAAAAGGCTTCTTTACGCCCGTTTCCTGGTCTTAACGTCTTTGCATTTGGTTAACATTCAATCTAATTCAAAATTACATACCCCCCTCACCAAAACTTTATGGATCAGCTCCTGATTGGAGGCTCTTAATGAAACTAGATTTTTTTTGCGAAGGTCAACTTCGTGCATGTTGGTATCAAACATCTCTGGTGCAATGTCCTATAGAGCTGACAGCGTTGCTTGAAGTTAGGCGCCAGATTTTAGTGTATACTGTATTATCTGAAAATTGTTTCTAATTAATAGACCGATGAAGGGATCATAGCTTGTGGAAATCTTTGGAATAAACGTTTCGCCATTTAAAACATATCGCTGCCAAACTATTCCTTACTAAACAAATAAAAACAAAAAAAAAAAAAACGACAAAAAACGAGGCAATAAAAAACAATGCTAAAAAACTGTTTTTTTACATCGCTACCCTCGAGTATAAATGTTTTATTTCTGCAGAGCGTATAGACTCTTTATTATGTCCTGAGTGATGAGTATGAGCAGTGGCGTAGCCAGCCAAAAATTTCGGGAGGGGCAAAACTTCATAGGCTTGTCCCAGTGTTGGAGGTCTGGAGGCATAGGCGCACGCGGGGTCTACGGTACCATGCTTCCCCTCCCCCCATTTGACCTTGTAATAAGGTGCTAAACCTAACTTTCAGTCAATAATTTCTCAAACTAATGATGGTTGCAGCCTCCTTTCACTTATTTCAGCCAAGCTTCTGCTTTTACACATAAGCTGCGAAACAGTGGCGTAGCAAGAAATTTTAAAAAAGGGGCCATAATTTCCATATTTATAGCTTTCCTATCTGGGATTACTGGTTGAAGTTATAAAATTTTGTGGGCAAGATTGGCATCCTTTTGGTGGAATTTGCGGGGGTTGACACAAAAAGTATGTTTTTATCACCAAAAGTAAAAAATTACATACAAAAGCGCTTATTTTCACAACGGTTTATGAAATCGTTCCGCAGAACCCCCTAGACATCAATATTTTTCAAATTTTTTTAAAGAAGTTGTTTTTCCTCCAAAACATTAGGTTAAAACATTAGGTGAAAATAAAGTAAAATTTTTGATGAAAAAATAAGCGCCATAGCGAACGCGCTTACCACGTAAATATTTTCAATATTTTTGCCGAATCCGGTTAGATGCTTACTGGCGGCCAGATGCCTGAAGCCGCTTTACAAATATTAGGCCTAGTTTTTTTGCAATTAAGACAAAATTGTCATCGGCGGTACGACGTCGGAAAGCTAAAGATTAAATGTTCTATATTCTCAATATTTGGCAAAAACTGGTCAGAAACGTCAGATGCTTACCGGCGGCCCGATGGCGGAAGACGCATATTTTTGCATGCAATTTACACAAAGTTGTCGTCGGCACGACGTCGGAGAGCTAGCACTAAAATGTTCTCAATTTTTGGCTTAAACAGGTCAAATGCTCACAGGATGGCGGAAGCTGCTAAAAAATATCGATCAATTTTCTGGACCCGCTTATCCTTGGGGGGTCGCGGGGGCAGCAGCTCGAGTTGGATCCTCCAAGCATCTCGATTCTCTACAACAAAGGACAGATGCTCTGCTGGAATGCCAAGGCGAGACCAACTATGATCTTCTACGTAATCTCGCCATCGAATTCTGGGACGGCCTCTAGGCCTTCGACCAATCGGTGTTGAACAGAGCAGTTTTTTGGCTGTTCTTTCCTGGAACATTCGTGTCACATGTCCATACCAACGCAGTTGCGATCTTTCTAGTCGGAGAAGCAGCGATTCGACGTTTAGAGATTCACGAATATCTGCACTTTTAACCTCGTCCAACGAGGTCAAACCGCTAATTCTTCGCAAAAATCCCATTTCGGCTGCGTGAACTCGAGACCTCACTTTCTCATTCATGATCCAACACTCATGGCCATAAGTCAGAATAGGAATATAGACCGATCTGAAAATGGATAGCTTTGCCTTGCCATACTGCAACAGCACCGCCCAAACCTTGTCTCTAGGAATGCGATCATATGCTTTTTCAAGATCAACAAAACATGCATTGACCTTTTTTGCATATTCCCACGACTTCTCAAAGATTTGCTGCAAGGCAAAGATCTGATCCATTGTGCTTCGGCCAGGACGAAAGCCACACTGAGCATCCGTTAGTTTAGGCTCGACTATTTCACTGCATTTTTTTTCAAGGCATTTGGCATAGATCTTACCCGGGACACTGATGAGAGATATGCCCCTGTAATTGGTGCATTTTCTCTTGTCTCCTTTCTTGTGGATAGGTATTATCACACTAGTTTGCCATTGCTTCGGTGCTTGCCCAGTACTACATGCCACCTTACAAACACGAGTCAGCCAACGAACACCATGTATGTTCATTGCTTTTAACATTTCAGGTCTGATATCATCCTCACCAGGTGCTTTTCCAGTTTTCAATGATTTGATTACTGCATTCACATCTGCTTCGGCTATCTGAATATCTTCCCCAACCTGTTCCTCGTGAATTTGTATCGGTGTAGCATGAACTGGGTTTAAAAGATCACTAAAGAAGTCTCTCCACCATTTCAAAATAGCATCTTGATCTTTCAGAGTCACACCATTTGAATCTTCGATGAAGAAAGCGGCTCGAGATCATTTTCCACGCCAACGGCGAATGGTCTGCCAGAACACTTCGTTTGCCGTTTTGAAATCATCGTCTAACTTTTCTCCAAATTCCTTCCAGACCCTTTCCTTAGACAGTTTATCTTTGTGGCTGCCGCCTTACGTGCTTCAGAGTACTGCGAACGAAGTTCAAGTGATGACTTATTTGCAAGCCAGGCCTTATCGGCCACTTTTTTCGCACGAATAGCTTCTTTAACTTCTTCGTTC
The DNA here is from genome assembly GCA_964006365.1 of Trididemnum miniatum. Classification (NCBI taxonomy): domain Eukaryota; kingdom Metazoa; phylum Chordata; class Ascidiacea; order Aplousobranchia; family Didemnidae; genus Trididemnum; species Trididemnum miniatum. Next base: position 7,794,936 of record OZ023243.1, on the reverse strand, counting down.
CACCAAGAAGTTCTTTTCTCGCTAATCTTCATCCCTCCAACACGCTTACGTCTACAACAGTTAGTAGCGGACGTAATGACTGCTGTGCGACACAAACACCATTCAGTTTCAATGTCTTCAGTAGAGGTCGGAAGTTCTTTGAACTTAGATGCAATGTTGTCTGCAAATGCAGTTTGTACCTCTTTGTCAGCCAATGATTCCCATTTGATTCGATAAGTTTCTCGTGGTCAAAAAGTCTTTCGTTTTTTCAAGGGTTACAAAGCTTTCAAAGTGCAGACAATTAGGTGGTGATCAGTTAACAACTCAGCCCTTCTTTTAACACGAATATCAGACACGGTAGAAAACAAGTCCGCCGAAAAGATACAAAAATCAATCAGGGAGCGTTTTCTCAGAGAGTCTCTGTATCAGGTGTACTTATGCATTCTTTTGTGCTGAAAAAATGTGTTCATTATGCACAGTCCATTGGTGGCACAGAACTGCAATAAACACCTTCCGTTCTTGTTAATGTCAGGGTCACCACGTTGCCCAATAGCACCTTTCCTGGTTGCATTGTCGAAGCCCACATATACATTGAAATCGCCAAAAACAACTAGGGATTTTGATGAAGTTGCTTTTCCCAATGCAACCTCAACTTCCTCCAGAAAGGCTTCTTAGCCTACTGTGATTCTAAGTTAGGTGCGTACATCTGCAAGATACACAGAGATCGCTCCTGCAGCCTTAGCTTTAGATGAAAAACCCTTCCTACCAGTGGTACCCAGTCAACGACACACTCAGCCATTTATGTAAAGGCTCTAATCAAGTAAGCCAACACCAGCTTGAGCAGACATTGCTGCATCAACACCTGAGTAGAAAATTTTCCACCCAGCACCGTTCAACTCGACAGTTCCAGAACCCCGGCGCTTTGTTGATGAAATTCCCACAACATCAAGGCGATACTGTTGGGCTTCGCAAGCAAGCTCCTGCTCTTTTCCTGTCAGTGACGAAACGATCCGGTTCCCGATAGCTAGATCCCGGCAGTTTGGTCCAACTCGAGTACGTTTTCTGTGCGCTGCCCCCATTTGCCTCCCCAAACGCTTAGCGACTGCGTTGGTGGGTTTACGGTGACGGTCAGCTTGTGGGGGAGACTGTAGCTTATTTTTCGAACAAGTTCTCTGCCTAAAACTCGAACGCGGACCTTTTTATCCTGCGCGCCGTCCGATGCAGCATGAATAGTGTTATTACAGCTTTCCATTTAACTACTGCATTGGATTCCTACTTGGTCTGATTCTCTCCTTCGACCTTACCGTCATGGGTGACCCTGATGGAAGTGAATAAACACTACCGACGGCATTGCTCTAAGGATCATTGAAAACTCAAACCTCTCCACCACGTTGAGGTGGCTATCTATAGGAGAGGGCAATTAAAATATCTTTTTTTTTAATTTTAGATAAAGTGGCGCGACGTCCTCGTCCTCTGCACCAGATCGGTGGCACGACGTCGGAGCGCTTGCGGTGAAATATTCTCAATATTTGGCAAAAACTGGTCAGATGACTGCACGACGACGGAGAGCTAGCAGTAAAATGTTCTCAAATCAGGGCGAAGCCCCCCGTGAAAAAAATTTCACTACCTACAAAACAAATGGTTACTATAATACATGATACCGGTATAGGTAATTTGGCCCCCCCTAAAATATTTTTCGTCCCCCTAAGCATTTGCTTCTAGTTACGGGCCTGTCTCAAATTTTGGCAAGAATTGGTCAGAGGCTCACCGGCGGCCCGATGGCGGAAGCCGCTATATAAACATTAATTTTTCTAAATTTTTAGAAAACAGATCGGCGGCACGACGTCGGAGAGCTAGCGGTTAAATGTTCCCCATATTTTAGCAAAAACTGGTCAGATGCTTAACGGCGGCCCAATGGTGGAAGCTGCTATACAAATATTACTTTTTTAAAAATTTTGGATAAAGCTGTCGACGGCAACAGATCGGCGGCACGATGTGGGCGAGCTAGCGGTTAAATATTCTCAATATTAGGCAAAAACTGGTCAGAGGCTCACCGGCGGCACGAGGTCGGAAGCCGCTATATAAATATTTTTTAATTTATATAATTTTTGTTGCATACCGTATTTATCCTCCTATCTCAAGAAAACGATCAATGCGATATAACGAGCTCGCTTACGAGTTGCCAGACATCTGTCTACCACACCAAGATGGGGAATTCCGCTGAGTGCCTTTCCCAACGGCACAACAAGTAAACTTGCCGGCTTTTTCTTCACACTGTCCCTTCAATGCTGAACGTCAAGCAGGGAAGCTGTGAATACCAATTTAAAGCCATTGGTTTGACCCGACTCGGAATCAAACCCAAGTCTACAGCACACGAGGCGGACGCTCTCACCATTGGCACTCGGCCAGTCAAGCGCTCATGTGAAAAATAGAGCTAGCGGTTAAATTTCAGATAAAGTTGTCGGCAACAGATCAGCTGCACGATGTTGGAGAGCTAGCGGTGAAATGTTCTCAATATTTGGCAAAAACTGGTCAGATGCTTACCGGCGGCCCGATGTCGGAAGCCGCTAATTAATCTTTTTTGGAATTTAGACAAAGTTGTCGTCGGGAACAGATCGATGGCACGACTTCTGAGAGCTAGCGGTTAACTGTTCTCAATATTTGGCCCGATGGCGGTATCCGCTTCCGCCCATTGCCGCCTTGAATACGACGGCGGGCCGCCAGACCCTGCTACCTGAGACAGCAACAAGCCCACATAAATTTAACATGTGAACTGGATATTTAATCGATCTGATCAAGGGCCTATTTTATCCAAATCTATCAAGGGCTCATGTGAAAATACAGCCCTACTTCGAAACAGAATTAAAGCAAGCGTAATTTGTAACCTTGTGAAAAGATTGATTTCTGTTAATGGGTTTCCATAGGTGGGCAATACCGCGGTACTGTACCGCGGTACTTTTTTTAGTACCGGTACCGTCGGTACTTTGGAAAAAAAGAACCGGTACCGCAGTGCCGGTACTTTTGTTTCTCAATTTTTAGGCGGTACTCGGTACTTTTGCAAAATCTTCTGTAATAAAAAAATAATGATAATAAAAAAGGTGAAGTCTGCACAATGGCCCCTGTACACCTTCCTCAGCAATCGTTTGAAAGATTTATTTTTAGAATACAATGCTGCTAACCCGTCAAGCGCGGCAATAGAAAGATTCTTTTCCCAGGAAAATTCTTTTCCCAGGAAAATTCTTTTCTTTTCCCACGAAAATTCTTTTTCCAGGAAAATAGAAAGATTCTTTTCCCAGGAAGAAATATTTCGAAGCAGAAGAGGAGTGGTCTTTCAGACGACCATTTCCAAATTCAAAATATATATTTTTCAATAATTTCGTCGTCTCTTTTTTGCGTCACCGTCTATTGATAAGGTAGTAACAGCAAAAGAAAGTTTTAAGATCTGGGTAGATTTTTTAATAGCCTGCGTAGAACATGGTTTAAGTAGGCTCATGTTAAACAGAGTTGGGCAATGCGTAGCCGTAGGGAAATGGATGCGCCCTCCGAAATTTTTTTCTTCTTGTTCAATAGGTCTAGGGTTCAGGAATGTTTACTTTATCTCTGTAGACTCACGGATTTGATTGGTTGATTTTTACGTATTTCAATGCAACTCAAAACCTGAACTTAACTATGAGAATAAGGACGACAAAAAATTTAAAGTAGTTTTAAGACGTTTTTTTGCAGATTTCAAAATTAATTTTTTCGACTTTGACTCGCAAATATGCTTTTTCTAGATATTCCACCGACTTACAACTCTCTTTAATGCAGCTTGTTTCTTCAGTAAATCTCCTTAAAAAGATGCAAAAATACAAAATAATTGTGTAGTTTTTTTGAAAATCCGATCGATGAAGACCTTATTGTTAGCAAGCGGAAATCAATTTCGTTTTTTAAAGGTCTTTATCCTAAACATTACCTGCCGGAGGCCTACTTTAACAGCATACTACATTTTCGATACTGGTATTGCATTTACTCGTGTCAACTCGACGAGTAGGCCTAGCTTATTTATCATATTTCAAAATAATCGTTGCTGATTATGAGCGTCTATTGCAGCAGCTTATTCGCTTTCTGTTAGTTCCGTAATGAGATTTAACTTAATGGCATGCTATCTCACAAAGCAAAACATGTCTTCGCATTTAGCCTACGCAAGCCCATCTTTAAAAAATGTCTATACGTACGGTATTTAATGCCCATCTTAATTAAAACTTGTTTCCTAATAAAGAGTGATGAAAGTCTCCAACTTTCGAAACGAAGCGGTCGAACAAAGATGTTTGAGGATCACTGCACTACACCCAGGGTCTCCAGTTTCGCGATGAGTTTTCATATTGTCCTCGTCAGTGGTCACACAAAGTATTGTCTATTATTATGATCACATGAATCTAATTTACAGTTTTGAGTGCTTTCTGATAATCGCAGACACGAAAATTAAGCGCCATGAAAAAGTTAGGATGATTAACTTTTTCATGGCGCTTAATTTTCGTGTCTGCGATTATCCGGAGCGCAACAAATTTCAACAAACAGCGAAGCATGCCATTAAATGTTATTGGCCCTCGACTCCTCGAGCACTTTTACGTAATCAATCTGGTACCGGTACTTCTGAAAAAATAATTGGATACCCCGCTCTACACACTTCGATGTTAAAAACCTGTTTTCATTTTAATGACTTCCCTAAAGCGTTGACGTCATTACAATTTATGACGAACTCTTTCCATTGAAAACTCCAGCGTAGGCTATTTCTAGTTCTGGGGTCCCCATTCATTCAAAATCCCACAATCTTTTTGTCGCATTCTGCGCTGAAAGTGGTCTCCAATAAAAAACGTATTTGCATTATGCGTTGCAGCCCACTTCTATGGCGAGGAAAATGATTGCATCATTCTTCAGATTTTTGTTGCACTAACCACTTACTAGGCCTATATCTTATTTCGTACCTTGTTTTGATGGTTGGTGCATATAGTTTGTGATTCGTGAATTGTGCCTTACTAAGTACTACCGGTAACACTATTGTACCATATTGAGTAATTAGATATTTTGCTAACTAATAGCTATAGGCCTAATTATTATGAAACCGTGCAGTTTTAATTAAAATTCAACAAAATATAGGGCAGTACTTTCCTTTATGGAACTTTTTAAAAAAAGTACCGACAAAAGTACCGCGGTACTTTTAATTTCAAGTACCGAGTACCGGTACCGCCGGTACTTTAAAAAAGTACCGTGCCCACCTCTGTGGGTTTCTAATTAGCTTAGGCCGCGGGGTCATTTTTACCCCCTCTCTTATAGGCCCTGCGCCAGACCATAGATTCTATACTTAACGTACAATGGCCAGGCCAATGAGATGTCAGACCCAAGGAGGTCTTTCCATGGCCAGACCCCAGGCGCTGCGCAAGTCTCCTTTTTCACTTTCCATCGTCCACGATTGCTTCTGTGAAATCCGCGAGTTGAAAATAATGACAGGATCGGTGGGCACTAGAATAGACGAAGTTTTCTGGCTGGTAGGATAAGATTTTTTTCGTGACTTGCCCATGTTTTTCGAAAATTCAATCAACATGGGTGAAAATCCAAGGGCAATGGGGGGATGTATCCCCCCAATAATTTGGCAGCATCCCCCACAATTTATTTCATGGAGGTGGAAAATTTCCCATACAAGCCAATTTTACCCCCCCAAAATTGAAAACCTATTGAAAAATGATCAATTTTGCTAAATCATTCCCCCCAATATCCAAAAATGGTCAACTTTGCCAAATCATCTCCCCAATGCTCAACACACATTTGCACCCCTGTCAATCAAGCGCGATTTTGGTTACTTTTTTTCAAAACTAATTCTACAGACCAGAAGACTTCGTCTATTCTAGTGTCTACCGACAGGATTAGTTACCGGTACTGTAACAGTTACGAGAATACGGGTGCGGGTAGACTAGAGTTTGGCTGGTAGGTGGTCTGCTATGTGATAATGGTGGTCAGGTGAAGACAGGACTGGTTATTAAGGCTAAAGAGTAAGTCTGTTTGCCATGTAAAATTCAGCAAGATTTTTAGTAGCCTACTAAATAGTACCGTATGCATGAAAAAGGCAACTAGACACGCATGGGTGCCGTAAACAGCAGTACACTGGTACAGTGCTGCACTGGTGTTACCGGTACCTAACCGGTCAGTTACGCTGTTGCGGTACTGAACTGTACTGTCTGACCATGACATTTTTGTGGTAAACTATGTGTTGCTGGACTGTGTAAAAACGTCACTACAGTACCGGTATTAATTTGTATTGTGTTTTAGGCAGTGTCTAGCACCAACTCAGTTTTCATTATCAAAAGGAAGTGCCTATTTCACCGGGAATTCCAGTGATCAAAGTTTAAAAATCGTAGTTGCATAACCATTTTACCGGTACGGTTCCTGTAGTGCGATTCGCACAGTAGGGGAATTGTAGGGGACGTTTCCGGTTCCGCAGCCACGGTTTTCGAACTATGGTAAGCGGAAATTTCAGGTGAAATAGAAGCTTCCTTATCAAAACGCTGCTGCACCAAACTGCTTTGTTTGTTTAGGACTATATATGCTGTCACGTGGGACTGGTTTCCATTATCAAAACGCTGCTGTACCAGACTGCTTGTTTGTTTCTATATATAAACGGTTTGCCGGTGCTCTAGACACTTCCTTTATATTTATTGAATTTACAGATTTAGATATACCTGTACGATAGTACCTAGGGTTGCGAGAGGATTCGCCACATGAAAGATTCGCCAAACAACGGGTGAGACATACAAATGTGACCGAGAATTTGAGCGTAAGCGTCGGACAAACGTTTGCAACAATGCCGATGTGGAAGATTTGCCACACAACGGTGATAGGTTGGGGTCGGGGGTTGGGCCGGGGAGATTGGGGTCAGGGGGATTGGGGTTGGGGAGATTGGGGTCGGGGGTTTGAATTGAACAATCGACCTGACCCCAACCCTCTGACCCCAACCCCCCCGACTCCCACCCCCCAAACCCCTGACCCCAACTCCCCCAACCCCCCAACTCACCTGCTGTGTGGCAAATCTTCTTTGTGGCAAATCTTCTGTGGCGAACCTTCCATGTGGCGAATCCTCTGGCAACCATACCCAGTGGCAACTCGTGAAGTAAATACTTGGTGTGCTGCAAGAATTACTGTATATTCAACGTAAAACAACATTTTTTACACGTAAAGCAACCGTCTTCACGTGCTGTAAGTTGTATGTTCTGGTCACTTTTTAGGTAATAGCAACAATTAGCAAGTAAAGAGTGCTTAAATAATTTCATTCATGAAAAACAGCACATCATAAAAATATTAACAAAAGCGATAAAGCTGTCTAAAAACATTTATTTTATTTTGAAATACAACACGATGGTGACTGGGTCCACACCCAGTCACACTGATATGTGAGGAAAAGCAAAACTATAAGCAAAAAAAATTTAACATGTCTATGAATCTGCAAAAGTTAACCGAATTTTTGGCAGTCATGCGACAGCTCGAACTTATGTTAAAATTCTATGTGAATTTTACGCCTTTTTAATTACCGGTAGCTGTTTAACAAACGCGACCGAGTAGAAGTATGAAACGTTTCACAAAATGACAAACAACAAAGTACCGGTAGGTAAAACAATGAACCTGGCTGACGTGAAATCAACGTTTTTACACCAGGCCACCAACAATGATGATTGCAAAATTATTGCAATAATCACACCAAGCACTAATGGGGACCTGTGGTATTGCTTTTAAATAAAATTCCCACATTAGCCTATATGTACAGCTGTACAGTACCGGTAGATATCGAATAAGCCTAGCTTCAATTATACCAACAGGTCTACCGGTCAGTGGTATATGCTTAGTGTTATTCCCAAATTAGTTAAAAACCGGCCGTTAGCTCAGTTGCTTAGCGCACACACTATTGGTGCGGGAGATCTTGGGTTTAAATCCCTGGTCATTCAAATCGGTGCAATGTCGCCAACGACTCGCCACCGCTGTGACGTTCCTTCGGAGCTGTGTTGCCCAAACGCTAAGCCGCGTAGATTGTTCCTGCCACTCGTTGCACGCTTCGACATAATGTCGCGAGTATAATGAAGATTTGATTTTGTTAACGGCAAGTACACGTGAATACCATACCCTATTCAGTACCGCTTCCGATGAGCCCACAAATACAAGTCCGCAGATGAACTTTTTCGTAAAACCACAGGACCATGTGGTACAAGTACCGATACATCTGTAGGAACTAAGCAGCTAAGTGATTTTTACGTTTAGTCTAAATTACAGCTTTTGCTGTTTCAACTGGGCCTAGGTCTGTAAATTTAGCTATTTGAACTACCAGCAGTTAACAGGTTATATAACACTAGAATTTTTAAATTTTACTTTTTTAGAGCTACCGATGCTGGTGCCTGAGAAACTATGGGTAGCTGACTAGCCTATACGGTAATATTTTACTTGGCTTCAGGCAGAGGGATAATCTTGCTGCCTGACAACACTGAAAATACACCTGCTTTAACTACCTCTGTACCTAACTTCTTCAGCTTAATAGCTAAACCAGCTCCGCTAACAAAAACCTAACCTTTAATTTGTTCAACGTTTTCACACACACAATCTCATGCTGTCTAATAGTGGCACCTGTCATTCAGCTAACAAACTTATTGTACCCAATTAACCCATTATTACGTAACTATGATCGTACTATTGTCGCTGCAAAGTCGGAAAATGATGCTGCAGATCCAGTATTGCAATATAGCAGAAAGAAGTACATTCTGACCAAAGCTTTCTTCTACATTTTGAAAATTCGTGGCAATACTGAGAAAGCCACTAAGCATAACATTCAATCCTTGTTATTGCTCCAAAGCGACAAAAAAGAAATGTCAATCGAATAGAAAACTAACAATCAAGTATTAACTTGCTTTCAAATGGCAACATGAAGGCGCAGGAGTTGGCGCTGAGTAAATTAATGTTTTCATTGCAGCCACAGATTTCATAGAAGTGTTGCCATTTTAAGCAATTTCATCAAAAATTACAAAAATTAAAAATAGTATTTGTTTTTCAAAAAAGAGGTTGGGGGTCCACCCTCATCCCTTGTTTTTTTTTTTTTTTTCAAGAAAACTTTAATAGCACATAAACATTGAATGATAATGTTGAAAAAAATAATTAAAATTCTTACAATTTTGTTGAGATTTTCTTGGGGGTGTTGCAGCTCCTCTAGACGAGCTGCCCCTGATAGTACTGTGGTGATAGTAGGCCTACTCAGCACTGGCAGACTGTATCAGCAAGCTACCGGTAGTTTATGCACATCTCAGATCTGTACCAGTAACCTGCTCCTGTGGTATCGGTACTTTATTTTGATTTCTTCATTTTTATTCTGTCACAAGAAAGTGATGGAGGCGCTATGGGTAAGAGTAGGACGAATCCAGACTCGCTTAGGAATTAGTTTTGTTTCAGAGTTTTTCTCTTAAGTTTTGCTTCTGACTTCCCAATTTGCTGCTTGTTAGATCCCACGCAGCAGAGATATCAGTAATTATCGTAAAGCATCGTATCCAAGGACATAACGACAAGGTTTGGGTGGGAGTTAAAATGTTTACCTTGTGATCATAGTCGTCACTCGTGGAAATCATGCCCCAAACCACTTGGTCATGCTGCCGATGCATGTACATATTATACTATACTGTTGTACATACCATCTGGGTGTTTTTTTGGGGGTCAAATTTCGGTCATAGTCCAAATTAAATTCGTAAAAATCGAAAAATATCAAAGCCATTTCGGTCAGTTGACCTGAGTAAATATCTTGTCAATATGCAAGCAACAATTACAAACAGACTACCGGTGTCACTGTGTCAGGTTTGACAAACATCAAACTGATGAAAGTAAATTTAATTTGTGTTTCAGTTACAAAGAAGTTGGTGTATATTTTGTTCCGCGTCTTGTTATTTCAAATGTGAGCGAAAAATAATTGAAATGACCGAAATTTTTGTATACAGTTAGGTCAATTGACCAAAGTCAAATTGTGAAAAAATTACCCAGCATACCATAGCTTGGACAAGTATGCAGTTGGCTCCACTCTTAACTGCATCACTTTGGGCAGAGAGCTTTTGATCCAGTTAGTCGAAAAGATACAGAACTGTATTTAAAAAAGGCAGTGTCTATTCTGCCGTTAATGGCAAAATACTGATGGGCTACCCTCTATGTGCATAACTGTTGATTGGTTTGCATCTATATGCATGACTGGCCGGACCAACGGGTCCTATTAGACACTGCAAAGGACTGAAACATTGCAAAGAACGACAAAGGACTTGGAATCATACCAATACCATCACAAAGAACGACAAAGGACTTTAATTTTGGGTTGGGGTTGAATTAGGGTTAGGCTTGGGGTTATCATGTCCTTTGTCGTATTTTGCGGTGTTTAGTAAGTCCTTTGTCGTTCTTTGTCACTCCTTTACAGTGTTTCAGTCCTTTGCAGTGTTTAGTAGGACCCTGACTGGTTTTGAAAAAATTAGCCAATCAGTATTTTGCCTTTAACGACAAAATAGACAGTAGACGCTTGCTTTAAAAAAAGGTCAAGTTTTTTAGTCAACGAAGAAACTAAATTTAATACGAATAATAAAACAAGAATTAATAATACAAAGTTGTATTATTTGTTTTCGGCAGTTTGTCTTAACCTTGCAGCAGTTCTTGAATTTCTTTCACAGGTCTACTGGGTCTTGAAGCACAGCGTTTTGGCATGTTTTTTAGTTCACTGATGAAATTCACTGAATAATGCGTGGCATGTTTTGAACACATGATCATTGCTAGTGGTTTTTTTTTTTTTTTTTTTGGTCAAATTGTGATCATAGTCCAAATTAAATTCATAAAAACTGAAAAAATTAAAGCCATTTTGGCCAATTGATTAGAGTAAATATCTTGCCAATATGCAAGCAACAATTACAAACAGACTACTGGTGTCACAGTGTCAGGTTTAACAAACATCAAACTGATGAAGGTAGTTTTAATTTGTGTTGCGGTTACGAAGAAGTTGGTGTGTGTTTTGTTCCACGTCTTGTTACTTTAAACATGGCCGAAAAATAATTGAAGTGATCGAAATTTTTGTAGACAGATCAATTGATCGAAGTCAAATTTTGAAAAAAAATATCCCAAGATCAGTGTTTGAGCATGTGTCGAGCGAAACATGGAAGCATGTGCCGTGCGAGATGTGGAGTGTTATTGTGAGTTTTCATGCAGAAGTGATCCAGTTAAGCAAAAAAATTGATCTGGTGATCCAGAAAGTGGCGTACTTTTACGTTGAAATTGCTTGTGTAATTTGGGACTAAAAAAAAATATTGATAACCAAATGTTAAGTGGAGCCAACTGTATCATTGAACAGAGGTTGATTTAAATTAATAAATGTTGATGCAATCAAGCTCTGGTCATACTTGGTAAGGCCTACTGTAATATTGCCCTGATAAGGCAAGGCATGTTAACTTCATAGTTTTGTTGTAGGCTAGTATAGTCTTTAGGTTTTTTACAAACAAAGTGGCTAGTGGCTATTCTTACAGGCCCATAACATTTGTCGCTGAAATTTATTTTATTACTTGTTTTCTACTGCGAATCAGTCAAGAGCAAAAAAATAAAAAAGGTCTTGATTCACAGTACTGGTAGGAGTTTATCTTTGTGTAAGTGCCCGCGTGTCGCATAAAATGGTCTCACGGGCCACATGCGGCCTGTAATTTGTCCAGCCCTGGTCTATGCTAACGTCAACCCTCCACTTTTCCTACTTCATTGCTCTTATTGTTGTGCTTTGTAGATATTTTTCATGATGTTTGTGATTTACTAGTTTAATATTTTTAAGATGATGTTGGTTTCAATGACTTTTTGCTCTAATTAAAGGCTGATTCGTTAAGTTTATTATGAGTTCCCTCAAGGAAGGAGTTACTGCAAGCTCTCATAATATTTCTGGGTCTGGTTCCTACAAAGGTAAATCAACAGATGCATCTCGTGAGAAAAAACAAACTACTGTTGCCATATCTGTTGTATTACTTGATCATTCTGAAGTTGTGTTCAATGTAAACAAGCGGGATCGAGGCCAAACTTTATTAGATTTAGTTTTTCATCATCTTCGTGTGTCTGAGACAAAGTTTTTTGGTCTCCAGTTTCCCAATGATGTGCCTGACACAATGCGTTGGCTTGATCCAACCAAGTCTATTCGAAAGCAATTTCGACGTGGTTATCCATTAATTTTATTTTTTCGAATTAAGTTTTATGCTACTGATATTGCTTCCATGAAAGATGAATTTACCAGATATCAGCTTTTTCTTCAAATCAGGTTGGATTTGTTAGAAAAACGCTTGCAGTGTCACATGTCTGTGGCTGCAATGATTGCATCTTATGCCATACAGTCAGAGCTTGGAGACTACAACCAACTTCAACATAAAAGCAACTATGTGTCAGGTTTTAAGTTTTTACCCAACCAAACCAGTGAATTTGAAGCTGAAGTTCAGAGACTTCACAAACTTCATAAAGGTCTTACACCTACTCAAGCAGAAGATAAAGTCATCAAAAAAGCCCAAAAGTTGGATATGTATGGTGTTGAAATTCATCATGCTAAGGATAATGATGAAAAAGATCTGGATGTTGGTGTCACGTCTAGTGGAATGCTGCTTTTTCAAAACAGCTTTCGAATTAGGCAGTACAGATGGTCAGCCATAGTTAAAATTTCATTTAAAAGAAAGCTTTTTTTTGTGCAACTAAGAGGTGGAACGCAGATGGATTCGAATTCACCAGAATTGGTTTACAGCTTTCATATGGACAATTATAGGGCATGCAAAAGACTCTGGAAAAGTTGTGTTGACTTTCATTCATTTTACAGATTGGATAGATATCTAAACAGTTCAAACGTGAATAAACGATCTGGGAAAGAAACTTCTAGTGGCCAAGCTAGTAAAAGCAAATCTGATAAAAATTTGTTTGATTTTTTTACTTTGGGTGGTAGACCAAAGTACAAAGACCCTGATTCTTCAACCCAAGATGATTCGATGCAACATCGACACTATTTGAGGTCACGCACTTCATCTTCCAAGTCGAAGGAGAATCTTGCTTCTTCATTTGATCATGACAGATCAATAAGTGATGAAAAAGCCTCTCGAAGATTAAGTGCTCCCCCATCTGTTTCTTATGCTGTTGGTGCCAGTTCTATTTCTGATGAACAAATGATTGCGATGTTAGACAAAAGTGCTCAATCATTTACAAATGACCAAAAGTCCAGGAAAGGAGTTCCTGTAAGATCGGTATCACAAGCTGAATCTACAGAAAGTTTTGAAGTTCTGCCTTCTCCTTCGGAAGTTCAATTTGAGCTGCATTCTCCTGATCCAGCTTTAATTACAACTTTTCGACCCTTGCATGTGAGGCCGCAAGTCATAGGTGATAGTTCTAAAACGGTGCAAAATGATGTAGATACCCACCCTGCTTCTGAAAGTGCCAGTAACATTCCTATTACTTCGCAAACAGAGAAATCTTATGTTATCACAGGTGACGTTGTTTTACCTTTTCCTCATCAGCCTAGCAATGGCATTCCAGATGACCTGGTTGTTGTTCGTATCAAACCTGATGCCGAAGGTCGTTATGGGTTTAATGTGAAAGGAGGTGCTGATCAACATATGCCAGTAGTTGTTTCAAAAGTAGCAGCCAATTCTCCTGCATCTATGTGCAAACCTCCTTTGAATGAAGGGGATCATGTGCTGCAAATTAATGGTAGAGATGTGTCTGGTCATTCTCATGAACAAGTGGTCAGATTTATTCGTTCAACTCGTGAAAATCATTCTAGTCAATTGGTTCTTGTCATTAGTCCAGAACAATTTAAAGCTTCCTCGGATGATCAATCAGAATTTCTAACACCTATGCCTGTTAATATGCAACTAAATCGTCTAAGTGTGCAGGATGAAGGCGCTTTGCAGCGTAGTTCAATGTTGTTTTTAGAAGACATGCTGGATAGTGGTGAGCTGTTGTCAAGTTTTGATTCTCTGTACCGTAAAAAGCCAGGTTCAACCATGAACGATGCTAGACTTCCTATGAATGCTTCGAAAAACAGATACAGAGATATTTCACCTTATGATGACACCAGAGTCCATCTAAAGTTCGGAGCCACAGACTACATTAACGCTAACTACGTTGATATGTTTATTCCTGGGGCTGAATGGGTAAATCATTATGTTGCCAGCCAAGGACCTTTGCTGAGTACCACTGTTGATTTCTGGGCAATGGTTTGGGAATTAAAAGCCACTCTTATTGTGATGTTGACTACAGTTGTTGAAAGAGGCAGGCCCAAGTGTCATCAGTATTGGCCAGATATGGGTATGAGTTTACAGTGCGCCAATTGGCTGATTGAGTCAGTATCTGAAGAGCTAACTTCCTCTTTTGCGTATCGGGATTTTGTGATGTATGAATGTGATGAAAATGGTGAGAAAATTGAAGGTGCTTCGGAGCCTCGCTTAATACATCAAATGCAGTATATAGCGTGGCCAGATCATGGTGTGCCTGATGATTCCAGTGATTTTCTTGATTTTGTTTTACAAGTGCGTCAAAACAGAGTGGGCATGTCTGTGCCAACCGTTGTTCATTGTAGTGCAGGTATTGGCCGCACAGGTGTGCTTGTTGCTATGGAAACAGCCATGTGTCTGATTGAAGCAAATCAGCCGGTGTATCCGATTGAAATTACTCGAACAATGCGAGATCAACGAGCAATGATGATACAGACACCGGGTCAGTTTAAATTTGTTTGTGAAGCAATTTTAAGAGTTTATAAAGAAGGTTTGTCGAAGCCTTTGCATCCTGATGATTTTGATGAAGAGGAAGCTAGTGACCATGATGATAGCGACAGCAACAAAGCGTCATCGCCAGACATCAATGCTTCCAGGGCACAATCGCCTTGATGTAATTCAGTGTTATGAGCTGAAATATTTCGCCATGATACTTTTACTGGCACTATGCACTGAAGAAGGGAATCTTTGGTGTTTTTATTCATGCTGATCATAGTAGCCAAGAGAAGTTTTGCATAATGATGACTGTAATAACCCAAGCAGCAGCGCAACTTGATAGAGAATTGGCACGACAAAACAATTTCATTTTGGATTTAAGCTTATACTGCAGAAGTGTTTTTACTTATAGCTACTATATGAATTTTAAAAGTTTTTTTTGACTGCCTGGTATTTGCAGAACTGCTTACTTAAGCCACATGTCTCTTCTTAGTGAGGTATTAGCTCTCCACATCACAATTCATTT
Organism: Trididemnum miniatum; assembly: GCA_964006365.1. Classification (NCBI taxonomy): domain Eukaryota; kingdom Metazoa; phylum Chordata; class Ascidiacea; order Aplousobranchia; family Didemnidae; genus Trididemnum; species Trididemnum miniatum. The sequence goes on along the minus strand of OZ023243.1, from coordinate 7,779,693 downwards.
TTTAAATTTTTTAACTTCTTTTTGAAGCTAGAAATGATGTTGGTAGGTGGTAAAGCCCACTAGCTTTGTCCCACAAAAAATGGGTTAAGTGGAGTGGGTAAATCATATGAATTAAGCTTTTATTTTCTATAGCTTTTGTTGAACTTGGAATCTTTATGCATCGATTTATACTATGAGTTATGCTTTAAAATGCTGATGTTACACTACTGGTAAGCTAATGCATCATAAGAGTGTTCAGTTCACTGTCTGCATTTTGTATAACGGATTGTGGCTCGCACCTTACCGTTCTTGTTTCATTTATTGTTTTATAATGTGATTTATTTCAGTGGCTATTCTATTGCGTGATGTCATTAAATGTGAACGCTATTATTCTATCGAAGTTTTTACATTTCTTGTTTTTTGGCCCAATTTATGTATTGGGATGCATCTGTTTGTCTGCGAAACACTTGGAAAGATGTATCAAAGCAAATCTTGCAGTAACAAGATTTCTTTCGATTGGTTATTATCAGAGCAATCAATTCATAAAATTCATGCACTGTTCAGAAAAATTGCTTCACTGGAGGCTGTGATAGCTGTTTTGACCTATTTTTTTTTTTTTTGTTTTAGTGCTATGGCACCATAGCTAATGGCAAATTTTACAGTGGAAGCTTTCTGTGAGACTCTTGAGTAGTGATTTTCAGCATGGACAAAACTACATTTTGAGACGAAAATACACTTGTGTTTGGCAGCACCATGCTGCTTTATTGCATTCGTCACTTAGATTTAAAATAGCCCAACAACTTTGAACATTACCAACTTGGTTTAGGATTGATCTATATTTCTCAGCTGCCGGTTTGTGAAGCTATTGCTTCACCATAAGATAGAAAGTCAAGTTGTTTGCAGATTTGTTCATGTTTTACATATTTTATCTGAGAATTTTTGGTACCAGTAAACAAATAACATCCTTTAAGATTTATGAAGTTTACTTAAGATTGCTAAGTTAATAACCATTTTTTGTGATATAAAATTGTGTGATTGAGACAATATTAAAGCAAAAAATGTTTAAGATTAAAGCAATTATCTCAACGGTGTCTACAAATTGAGCAGTTTTCCTTGAAAATTGTTCCGCTTTCAACTTTCATTTCCTAGTCACAATGTTGGCCTAACTAGCTATATATCATAAACTGTTTATGGTGCCGTATTATTTTATTGAAAAAATATTTTTAAAAGTATACTTTTTCAAAATTTCTTACTTGCTTGTGACTACATTGCTAATTTCAATGAGTTGGTAATGTTGTGCATATTGTATATTCCGGCAAAACTACTATATGTTAACTGATGTGGTTGATGTTTTGCAAGCTTGTTAGCCTTTAGACAATTTCAGTTAAAGCTATTTCTTAATCGAAGAAGCTATGATGAGATATGTTCAGTAAGAAATTATAAAAAATTGTTTTTGAATTGTGTTCACATTTTTGTTATTATTACTTTATTTTTGCAAAACTATGGATATTAGGAGCATTGGCCGATGATGGTCTGGCGGCTGTTTTACGTATATTAAAAATCAAAAGAGCATGTCTTAATGTCTAGTCAATTATTTAGTAAGCCTATGTTTTTTTTGCATCATAATTGTATTTTTGATGGCATAAGTGAAAAATTGATAGTAACATTGAAAATTTAGGTGCAAAAAGCTGTTAGGATATTGGCCAAACTTAACTGGATATGTGGTAGGGTAAATACGTGTGAAGCTATGATACTTCGTGTCGAGGTTTCATGTGTCAAATGTTGGTGCTGATATGCTTTGACATAATCAGTTTTAGATTAGGTATTTTTGTTCCAAAACGTTGTAATTCAGCTTAAACAATACGTCATAGAAAATACTTAGATTTAATTCATAATTTATTGTGATATAGGTATTTTCTGTAATGTGTGTTTGCGGTATATTGTCATGAAGCAGTGCTAAGCTTTATCTCAAAATGTTGAATCATGTACCATAAATTGTTTCGGTTTCTTATTTTTTGTAGTATCTTGTAAAACGTATGAAGAATTAGTATTGTATAAACCCGTGTATATTTCTCTTTTTTCATTTGTACCACAAATTTATATTCAGATTTTTTGGTGAAGTACAGCTAGATTTAAACCATCAATCTCACTGCTATTACTTGATGAAAAAAAAGCAATAGGCTTCGGAAGATCAGTTTGAAATAAAATGAGATGTGGACTTTTTAGTTTTATCATGTAAATAATTATCTCATACTCTGTTTTTCAAGCTTTTTGTTGGCAGCAAACTGAAGCTTATTTTTTTTTTAGTAATTTGTGTGGATAAAATGCTATCTACTTCTTTCAACGAGATGAGCTATATTAACTGGCTTGCTTTTTGCTGTATAAGTTTTCTTGGTAGCTTCATACTACGTGAGGTATAGAAATTTATATTGTGTTTCGCATTTAAAGACTAACCCACATTGCCAAAGTACTGCCATTAGCCTAATCGATTCCCAAAAGTTTTAATTTAACATTGGAATGTGTGATTGCATTGTGCAATTTTTTGAATCGTTGTTATTTGCAACTAAACACATTTTGGTGTTTTTGTGAAAAAAGATATGAAAGATTTGTACATATCATTTTCAGTTACAGCTTTACATGCTTTGGAAAAGTGCTGAAGTGTAGAGATTGAGAAGTATTTATATATTGTGTTTTTCATTTTCAATGCTTGTTTGCCGATGAAATTATAAAAACTTTTGCTTGCTTTGGTATTTGTGCTAACATTACATTGTTCTTTTTTAGGTAATAGGACTTGTGTTTTCTAAAACATAGTTGAAACAGGAGTAACTGGTTCTGTGACGGATTTACATCAAACTTAATCTGGAGCAATGAGCGATGTTTTGTTATTTCTGGATTTTCAGCTTTGAGCATACTGTACATATCTTGCAGTTTTTCATGATAAAGCAGATGATGAATGATGGTGTGATCAAAGATAAGTGTGATTGGTCAAAGGGTAAATTCCTTGAGTCTGTATCTTCTGTGCTGTAAGGGTTCTTATGTGTTAACCTAGGTTTCTTGTGTGTAGAATGTGAATGTTGAAGAGTTTACGATTTTAGAAACAAAACTCTTCTTTCTAAGCCTCAGTTATAACATTATGTCACACTGAAACAAGCATAGGCCTTGGTTTCTGATCCAGTTTTTGTGGTAACTTAAATATTTTCAATAATGAAACCTACCATCGCCGAGTTTAAAAATGTTTGAACTCTTATAACTGTGTCGCAGTGATAACATATTATGCGACATTGCTGGATAGGTGTCAGTGTCATAAAATTTGAAACTATTAGTCGATGTTTGCCAGACGGTTAGCTCGGTTGTTAAGACATTTAAATCGGTGCGGCAGGTCTGGGGTTCGAATCTCGGGTGGGTCAAATCAGATACAGTGTCGCCACTGCAGTGACATTTTGTCTTTTGGAGTTGTGTTGCCCCGGCGCTAAGCTGCAGAGATGGACCCCACCACTCGTTGCACTCTTCGGCGTAATAACGCAGGTATAATAAAGGCTTGATTTTGATTTTAGTTGATGTTAGTAACTTTGTAGTTACACTGTTGTCTATTTTGTTTACAGAATTTTTAATGTGACTTTTAAGTTGTATTTGCTTTTATAAATGTTAAATTGTGTGTATTTTTTATCATTATGCCAAATACTGTTTTATGCAGTATTACCGTTATGCAGTACATACCCAAGTGGTGAAACTGAAGCTTTGGCGATACCCAGGCAGTTTTTTTATAATGATAAAAACGCTACACGTATTTACACTTATGCTTTGGATGAGAAATCAAAAAAAATTTATGTTGGTGGCAATCACAAACTATTTAAGTTGACTTATGACTTAAAACTTGAAGAAACTGTTGTTTATGAAGCGGCAGATCAAGATGATGATGATTGTTCCTCTGACGATGATTGCGCGAAAGAATGCAACACTAAAAAGCATAAAATCAAACTCCTTTTAATAGATAATTTAAACTCAGCACTTATTGCATGCGGGACGTTGAATTATGGTCTCTGCTATAAGCACTCTCTGGCCAACATATCAAATTATATAACCGTAGATGGACCATCATCTGATGCTAACCACATTTTAAGTTGTCGAGGACGTTCGTTTGGATTGATTGCGCCTGGTCCTGGTAACGAAGATGTTTTCTACTTTGCTAGAACTTTAAGTAATAATTTGGCATACAAAGATCAACAGTCAGTGTCTACAAAAAAATGGAATGCTGATCAAAATGGCTTTGAATTGCTTGCTAATGTCACTGATCGATCTTTCAATTATCAATCGTATGTATCTGTTAATGAGCAATACAAAACTTCATATCAAATCAATTACCTCTATGGGTTCAGTTACAATGGTTTTACCTACTTTTTAACGGTGCAGCCAAAAACTCTTAACAATAATCGCCGAGAAATGAGGTTAGCTAGAGTTTGTCAAAACGACACAGCATATTACAGCTACTCCGAAATTTCACTAAAATGCTCTTTCAAGTCCAAATCTTATCAACCTATCGATGCACAGCTAACTCAAGTTGGCAGAGACTTTATAATTTCTTATGACTTGCTCTCTGAATCTGGCAATCATATGTTATTTATTTTGACTGCTGATCAAGGAAACAACAAAAAATTTGCTTTGTGTTTTTATGATATGACAGCAATTGAAAAGCATTTTTACACCGGCTTGTATGAATGCAATCATGGTTTACAAACCGGTGCAGGACTAGCATATATTACGGGTGTGCAGAGATTTTGTCGAACATCCAGCTCACCCGTACCTTTTTCAGTTTGCCCAAACTTAGACCAGCCTAACTCTATACATCACATACTGGCCAGCAAGCCTCTTACTGGAAATGTCACTAGCATTGAATTTTCTGCATTTAAGAACTTGAACTCAAAGGTAAAACTTTCGTCTTTCCATGTTTTTATTAATAACAAACAATCTACAATTGCTGCATTGGGCTCTAAAACTGGTAGCATCAGTATCCATCATATTGGAGCTAATAAAAACCGCCCTCTTGTGAATTGGTTAACGTTGGAGATAGCGAATCAATCTGTCAATCTGATTCAGTCTGTTGACAATGGCAAGTATCTGTACATGAAAGATCAATTTACTGTTTATAAAGTCGCCTCCTCCTCTTTTTGCTTGCAATTAAAAACATGCAACATGTGTATACGGTACAAGTATCTCCATTGTGGCTATTGCGCTTCTACACTCTCGTGTACGTCCAAATCTGATTGCAATGAATCATGGAGTGATGATACATGCCCCACTGTTGTCACTGCTTTTTACCCCACTTCTGGTCCATTTGAGGGAAACACGACAGTGGTTATTAATGGAGAAGCACTAGGTCATACCACTCCAGTAAAAGATTTTACGGCAGAGCGAACTGTTGCATTTGGAAACTACTCCAACTGTAGCATTGTTGGCCCTGAAAATTATTACACTTTAACGTGTTTAACCCAACCAGTTGCATTAAAAACAGAAAAGATAACTTCTGATGTAATAATATCAATCAATGTAGCTCAACCTCCAAATGATATTGATGTGGAACAATATTCAATTAAAGGAAAATTGACTCTCAAAAGTGAATTTTCTTTCGTTCGTGTTCTAGTTGGTAAATTCCACCCTGTGTATGGTCCAAAGTATGGTGGAACGCAGCTGGTTATTGAAGGGAAAAGCCTGGATAGTGGTAGCTTTGCCAGTGTGTCAGTGGTCGATTTACCATGTGACATAGTGAATCGGTCAAATACCCAAATAATTTGTAACACAACCAAATACGTTAAATCGCCTAATTCTACTACTCAAGGAGATGTATTGGTGACAATAGATGGAACTAAACAGAAAGCTGTAGGGGCATTTTCTTATACAAGCAATCCGTCAATAAAATCCAAGAACATCAAAACCCTTAAAAGGTATTGCTGATATTAGTCAGTTTTTTATCTATTGATAATTGCCGATATCATTAATTATGAATTTCATGCAGCCAAATGGGATTGTGACTTCATAATTTGCAGTGATATGTGGCCAAGCTGTTAGCGCATTCAGTTGCTATGGATCTGCATCAGATATAATTGGAAAACATTTTTTATTCTACTGCATCAGAGATAGTTGGTTGACAATCAATACTTCGGTCTACATGCAAGTCTTAGTTTCGACCCAAGGCCAAATATTTGCGCCTTGTGAAACCTATTACTATCTCTGTTTTGTGAATTTTGATGAACAAGAATCTAAAAAAAGCTTGAAAATTACATCAACTACTTAAGTAAAATCTTTACGTTTGTCCTATAAATAGATTTTTTGTTCCCCCTCAGAGATTGAAAAAAATCGAAACATTAATCTAACTTTTTTAAAGTTTGTTTGGTGTTACTCGATTGGTTTTGTTAATAATTGTTGCAGCGGTGGTACGACAGTAACACTCACGGGATCCAGCCTTCAATCTGTAGCTCAACCTATGGCTAATGTGTGGGCAGAAAATATGGAGGCGCCAATAATAGTTCCTTGCGAAGTGATTTCCAATAAGAAGATGACTTTTGTTTCTCCAGAACTTACTGGAAAAAGTAACATGCTGCGAATAAATCAGTGAATTAATACTTTTCTACAGAATCTACATTTTAAATTGACGCGACTTTACCAAATACTCTCTTAGCTGCAATTAATTAGCGCGTGATTAAGATAATGGTATCGGTGCAGGAGGTCTGGGTTCAAATCCCGTGTAGACCAATTTCAGACACAGTGTCGCTGACAATTTTCCATCGCTGCGTCGTTTCATCGGAGCTGTGTTGGCCAGGCGCTAAGCCGTGGAGATAAGCCCCGCCACTCGTTACACGCTTCACCGTAATAACGCGAGTTCATTGAAGATTTGAGTAGACTTGACGTGTTTTCAGACTTAGAACAAAACTTGTACCCAGTCTGAAGTTTGTAAGCAGTTTGATTGGTTCGATGATTAGGGTTTGTTTGTTTAAAATATACGATCTCATTGGGCAAACCTGCTTATTGCAATGCTAAAACGTTTGTTTAGATACTGAATTTGCTCTTGATGTTATTTTGGATGGAATGACAACAACTCTGGTTTATGAAGCGCTTCCAGACCCAAAGTTTGATCCCATATCAACGAGCCAAACCTTACGCAAAAATGCACGTGACAACATTCTAATAGAATTAACAGGTAAATTCTTTTTCTTAGTTCCAAGTAATCAGTTGTGTTTGAAGTAAGATAGTATCGATGCTATTTGAGATGAGATGTGCGTAGTTATGACTTTCAAGTCTGTGCTTCATTTTACCTTAAGTGTAGTAGAAAGAAATTAGAAATGATATTTCCTTAGTTAGGATATTTTTTTTCTTCTGTGCTTCGTTATTTGTAAGCTTTTTAAAATACTGTTTTTGCTAGTGCGAAGACAAGATGCAACGTTAGTATTGTTTTGTATATTTATATTATTTGTTTTGTTGTTTCTACGGGTCTACTGCAAACTGTTAAATTGCAAGCTGTTATTTTTCTGAAGAACTTTGATTACAATAGCAGGATGCTAACTAGTGGGTGTGATGTCATCAAGTTATGAGGCCTTAGATTGTTATGTGAAACGCCTACGTTGCTTAGAAACACCGGTATTGCATTGCTTGTATGAGCTCAGTCTGGTCAAATGCAAGAATTCTTTTTCAGGACAAAACCTGTACGAAGCGTGTGATGTAAGCGATTACACGGTCTATATCAAATCTTCCGTTGAATGTCCAAATCTCAAACGTAAGGACGAGAATACTCTTGTGTGTAAAAGTAAGTTTTGGGGTCCCTTTATTGCTAAATTACGCGTCTTTTTGATTAATTGTTTTGCTCTTTAGTTTCCCAAAATGATCTGTCCACTTACGACTACTCTTTCAACATCACTGTGCAAATTGGTGTTAATGTCCTCATTCCACTTGGAGATATCCAAGTAGACCCACCGTTTCCCACTGATGTTGTCATTGGAATAGTGTCAGCCTTGGTATATCATTTGATGATTTTTGATGTCTAATGTGTTTGTAACTGTTTATTTGCATGCATGGTGCTTACCTTGCTTTTTAGTGTTGTACTAGTGCTTCCGTATTCTTTTCATGCTCTAAAAATTTGCAGTTTGCATCAAGGCAGTTTGCATTGTAGCAGCACAGCCCTGCATTTGACGAACTAAAGTTATCAAGTTCCAGTTTCTCGCTCTTGAAATGCGACAAAATTTACGCAACCGTTGAACTAATTTTGTGGTTTGCTTTATCAGTTACGATAAGTTATGTTTTTGAAAAAAGGTCACAACGTCTAATAATCTTGATTTAAATATTAAGTAATCCACCTCTTGTTATGGCACAGATCAACTAAAGAATGGCAAATTTAAGCCAAAATTGACTGCCCGTTTCGAAGTTGTAGACATGGTCAGGGTACCTAATGGCACAAATAAAAATGAAAAACTGCATGTTTGGAGTAACAAAATTAATGATTGTCTTTGGTTTCAGGTCATTATTATTTTGATCGTGCTGTGCTACTGCATTTACCGACATCGAAAAACGAAGACTCGTCAAAATGATGTCCCAGCTGTGATTTACACTGCTGGAGAAAACTTGTATCACAATGGGTACGTAAGTGTTTGTATCATTGTATCATAATGGGTAAGTTGTATCACTTGTATCACAATGGGTAAGTAAGTGTTTTTGATTGTGAAAATTAAGCATGCCGTAAATACAACAACTTTCACTGTCGAATAAATCGCATCGTTGTTTTAGCACGCATTGCGAACAATAGATTACATTGAATTTAGTTCAACTGTTTTAGTTCTTACCAAATCCCTCCATGCAATTATTTCTAATGTAAAAAACTAATGAGGTATACTTCACCCAGGCAAGGATACGAGGAAACTCCTCTTATCCCCTGCGCATCCATTTCTGATCAGTTATCTCCGGACATACAGCAAGAAATGAGCACGGTTTTGATTCCGTCTTCAAGATTAATTGTGAACAGAAAGGATATTATTGGTAAGACAAAGCTATATGACTAATACAGTGCTATACAAGTAACAGTAATCTTCCGTCTTGTAGCGTCAACTACTGCAAAAAATTATCATTCACTCTCGGAGAATTGCCCAAAGCACTAAGCTTAGCCTAAGCCTTTGTACACAAGGCGTCTTATTTGACTCTAAAAAATAGGTTATATTATCACAAACGTTTAGAAATTTCATATCTTTTTTGTGCCAAGTTTGGGCTTCGAATATTAATTTTCATTCATAAGATTAGTGATATTTGACGCGTCGTCTGCTTTCTAGGACTTTTCATTTGCAAGACATGAATTCCTAAAAACGTTTATTACGTTCTGTGCTGTTTGTTAAGTTTGCGTTAACAGCAAAAAAGTAATTGCTGTAATTGTTTTATTCAGTTATGCATGACAATTCAATTAAGGTGATACTAGTTTACATTTGGTATGTTGCCTATGCCAATTGCCAGTTGCTAGACTTTGAGCTGACCGCATTTGAGTATAGTTACGGTTAACAAACTCTCAAATGAGTTTAATGCACGTCTTACCTAAGGTGCTTTTCTAAGCTTTTCAACTTTGCCTGGTAAGAGTAAAGCGTTTTGACTGTTCATTTTATTTATAAACATCAGTGTTTGCATTTTGCGATGAGATGCCGTAAGTTATGTGAAATATGTAATGTATAATTTCGTAAGCACACTGTGTTACACATACACCTTACATTACTCACACCGCACGTAAAAGGAAACGTTATCACTGCAATGATAATGATAGCTACCAAACATGATTTACTTAATTGTTTACAAAGGTTTAGCTTTTCAACAACATATTGCTGAAAAGCGAAGAATTTTGTGAGAAAATGTTGTTTTTTTCGATGACGAAGCTCGCTTGCTGTATTACGAGAAACGCTTCTTTCAGAAAGCGTCTATTTCACCGGGAAAAATAGGTTACGCTGGTTTATTTTCGGATTGATTAACCTTGCTTTTTCGACCATTTTTCTTGTGAAATAAGCATTTCCTGCTTTTTTCTGCGTGAAAAAGTTTTCGCCCTGAAAAATTTCAACTTGGTGGCTTGTAATTGCCTGGTGACGGTAACTTGATTGTCATTTCCTTTATTAATGTGCGGGACGTAATTTTTGATATCCACTTCGCAACAGCGTTGCTTGCCGGTACGTAAAGCCATCGTTTTAGCGATTGATCAATTTTAATAACTCAGGAATTGATGATTTGTGCTCCCAATATCCTCTTTGCTCTGACGCTTTCGCTACATAGCTATTTACAACCAGGTCCATACACTGACTGCTCTGTGTTTCTGTGTCACAGCCAGCTTAGTAGCCAAAAGACTGAGGTGATATTTTCAGCTTGGTCCTGTTTAAGACTCAGCTTAAAGTGTTCGTTAGTACCCAGTCATCTTTCTATAACAGAAAGCAGCTTTACTGTACCAAAAAACCTTTGAAAGAAGAGTCACTTGCGTTTGCAGTTCGAATATTAATTCATTTTTGATAATATTAAAGGTGTTTTTGTAGGCAAGGGACATTTCGGAACAGTATGTCATGGTGAACTTCGTACTAACAGTGTGGACTTAGATGAAAATCCTGTGTATGAAAAAGTAGCTGTTAAAACCTTGTCTCGTATTGAAGATCTAGATTCCGTTGAAGCATTTTTACGGGAAGGTAAATATTGTTTATTTTCAAATTATATTGAATTGAAAATTCAACAGTAATTGAAGAAGATTGTGAAGTGAGCTTGCGCTCTTCGAGTGAACAGCCACCCGGTGAATGTGATCGGTTCCAACCATAAATCGAACCCGTCTCGTAGGATCTTTAACCTACGCCTGGTACCGCTCGGCCATGTCGCTGCCATGTTTTTTAACTGTGCTAGATGGTATGGTAAGCACCACACTTGAGTTACTTTTATTAAAGAATCTGTTTTATGGCTTTGTAAATGGGAGTGAGTTCGTTAAAGCGAGAGAATGTAACTTGTTAACCGTTTTGCCATCATTACTGGTACTTAATCGCATTGATTTTGTATGGGTTATGGCTTCTGTAGTCCGTTATTCCGTTTTCGTTATGCTTCGCTTAACCTGGTTGGTTAAAAATGTCACTATGAACTATTGATTGATAAATTAATTGTTCACTAGGTGAGCTTGTTTGAGATACTATAAAAAAAATTGTCACATTTCAAGTTAGAGAGGGGCTCTTAGCAGTATAAAGGGCATGTGGCCCTCAAAGTTTGCGATTGAAAAAGGCATAAAACGAACAAAGAGCTTGCTTATAGATTACAATTTTTAGGCTTCGTGTGAAATTGTACTTATTACTTACATTTAGGCTTTGTGCGAGTGTACTTTTTTGCGTAGTAACTTCAGCTCACATTTACTGCCTTCTGCAGTAATGTTACATCTTTAAGCGTTATTGCATTCAGCTATACTGTCATGTGAATGGTTTTACAACATTAACTCTGTTGGTTCAGTTACGCTTTCTGAGCATGTTCTTTACATTGCACACTCTTGCTTTTTAAATTGACGCAAAATCGTGAAAGGCCATTTCACGCATAAAACAACCGTGATTTAAACATGTTGCTGCTATTACTGATAAATATATTTTCAATAAAACTAACTGCATATCCCTTATTGGCAAGTCAAGTCTCTATAACATTACGCAATTCAAAACCTAGTGCAATTTTGATTAAGAATGGTTTTTTGCATGGTTATGGGTCTTGTTGAAGGTTTAAAGGTTTAAAACTATTAATATTTTTGACTAGAAACCTGATGCTACAGGTAAAACTACTGTATACCTAAGCTCAGACGTATCAGTTTTCCAAAAGTAACGTCAAGAAATGCCCTAGCAGTGGCAAGACTCCTTTTTTAGCGTCGGTATAGCCTTGCATTCAATAAAATGCAGTGCTGCTATGCTACCGAATCCTTCAGCTACGAAGTGATTTTTGTTTTCTTTTATAAGTCGAATGCAGCGCCTTTTAATTCATAAAAAACATATTTGCATCACATAATTATCGTTAAATCGTACTGCCTTAAGGGGATTCCCAAATCTACGCATTTAAAAATTTTATCAATCTTTTACGATTATAGGTATTGATTTTAATCGAGATAGCTGTTCTGGAATGAATTGAATTTATTCGTTTCATTTGTGTATTGGTGTAGCTATTTAAGGCAGTTGGTTTTATATCGACTCTGCCATATGTTTTATTAGGAATTCGTTCAAGCAAATTAAGATAAACATTGTCTTAATCAAAGCAGACATTTGTTTGGTTTTCATCAGAATACCAGTACGATTATAAAAATTCATGGTCAAGGCAAAAAATTACTAATTTGATTTTAGAAAAAAATGCTTCACGTACCGTTTGATCCATAATGCTATTACTTATTGGCATTTACTAACTATTATTATATATTTGACTCGAGTGCTACCTAGCATCTGTTACGTGCCACAAAGGTTAAATTTACGTGGGTATGTGAATCCGGAAGAATAATTTTCCGGAAGAATGACCTAAAGACTCGCCTTTAGGCCAATCATTCTAATGAATGAATATACCTTTTACCTGAGTGCGGCTAATGATAGCTAATAGCCGGAAACGGCGCTCTCCCGCTAATGGTATTTTTAAGTAGGTTGACATTATTTTTATATTCCTGAACTTTGCATAGTTTTAAATATCCATGTTTTCTGCGTTCAATTCCATTGATTTTGTGTTTAGGTGCATTTAGCTATAATATTGTTACCAACTAACATTATCTACTAGAATGCAGGAGTATAACCCATTGAAAACATATATATGTCTTGCTAAAAATTGTATACCGTAATCGTGAAGCTTATCTCTGCGAGGAGGAGCTGTCAAAAATAGCCTGTCGTTACTCGTTATAACCAGCAATAATTTGATATAGGCCCTGTCAATTGTGCTACAGTAATCATGAGCACTTTATGCGTTCCAGTTGGGACTGGGCACCAAGAGATTTCGTACGAGAAACATTTTATTTGCCTTCAGTTGAAGTGTGAAGTAGATGTGGACTGGGTATTAAAGCATAAGCTTGCATTTGTAATGATGAAAGTACACTATATTTGCGATAAGACGTCATCGCTCTTACTGTAACACAGAAGTACTGTTACCTACTTCCTTGTAGGAATGTTCATTCAACCTTTTAGTGTGTTGCAGAGTTGTTATACATTTAGACAAACCATTGAATGCTCTATAACGCATTTGCATGATTTAATTGGTAGTGCTGCAGTAGTTTTCGAGGTGAAGTTGTCACCTTTCAATGGGTAATTACTGTAGATATAGAAGAAATTAGACTTTGAAATCTGTTTTTTGTATCTTATTTTTTATTGCATGATAGAGGTTCTTATGTAGGAAGATATGTGAATTAAACACCAATGATCGCTTACTTTTTGACTTTGATAATGCTATGTGTATTGCACAAGAGAAGCCTTAGCTCTAATCCAAACCCTAAGATTTAAAATCCAGCCTCGACGCGAGTGTGCCTCGTTGAAAAGTCTTGTCTCGACTGTACAAAGCCATAATACTGTCTAAAATTCGTTTGTGTTTAGTCTTGATGTTATTACGTTTAATGTGCAGGAGAATCGGTTGGGTAGTGCTAGCGACTTGAAAAAATTGTATTCGGTTTCATTTCGCTCAACATTCGCGTTAATACGATTCAATAGCCTTGTCAATTGACGTTGTTTTGTCTTGATGCAAAGAATCTTGAAAAGGTCCGAAAATGCTGCCATTGTGATCACTGTCTTTTAGAAATGAAGCTTTTAAGAACTGTTTCCTTCCAAGGATTAGCACCCACAAATAGAAAACAAAAGTAACTGACTAGCTGTGGTTCTACTTCCTTGAATGTATCGTAAAAAGTTTTGAGAAGTTAGCTTTTTTTTTCATGCAAATTTCGAGAGAGACTATTTTGTCTCGAATTTAGAATTCTGAATTTAGAATTCTAATTACTTCTTGTTAACAGGGCTAATGATGAGTAACTTCAAACATGAAAACGTTCTCACACTCATAGGTATTTGCATTGATGGCAATCGAAGCCCTATGGTAGTCTTGCCTTTCATGAAACATGGGGATTTATTGCAGTTTATAAGAACTCCAAGTAACAAGTAAGTTGCGCGATTTGTCTGTGTGAGACACGAGATTGATCTGGGGCAAATGAATTATAAACGTTCAGTCTTTGCAATAGTTACAATGGTTTACCAGCACTTGGATTTTGCTGAACGTTATAATCACTTTTTTCTTTCATCTAAAAAAGCTGCTCAGATGGTCGAGTGGATAGAGAGTCTGCTTCTGGAGCAATAGACTCGGGTTTGATTCCGAGTTTGGTCAAACTAGTGGCTTGGGAGAGATACTTAACGGGATTCCCTTCTCTAAGAGTGGCAAAACAGGTGGCCTGCAACTCCTAAGCAAGTTCGTTTTTTATCACTTTTCATCACCTTTTCGTGGCAGAAGGGTAAAAATACCGCTGAGTAAAAAGAAAATAAGAAAAAAAGCAGGCTTAAATTTTACCATGTGTTTTTGCAGTCCCACCGTTAAGGATCTCATTGGATTTGGCTTGCAATCGTGTAAAGGAATGGAATACTTGGCATCACAGCGATTCGTACACAGAGACCTGGCTGCTCGTAACTGCATGTTGGATGAAACATATGTCGTGAAGGTACTGATTTAAACGACTGTCGTTTAACGATTTTCGATTTTTTACTTTTTTTAAAATAATGAAAAGCGGTGTGAGCTATGGTAACCTGTCCGGGAATCGAGCTGTAGATTTCATTTTCTTAATTTTAAAAATGATTCCTCTGTCTCTCTCTGTATGATGTAAGTTATCAATCGCAGTATTAAGTTAATTGATAATTTGTCATAATTAATATCCATCGCTTCACTATTCCTTAAAAATGAAGCGTGTGCGCTTTTCCAGTAAAATTTCGTCACTATATTTGCCGGATATGGATGGTGAAAGCATTTGAATGTCAGTTGAGTTTGCCCTTTTTCTTTATGATGCGTTTTAGGTTGCTGATTTCGGTCTGGCTCGTGATATTTATGAAAAGGAATATTACAAACCGCATAGCGGTCGAGTTGGCAGAATGCCAGTTAAGTGGATGGCCTTGGAAAGCCTGCAACAGCAAAAATTCACCACAAAAACTGATGTTTGGTCTTTCGGAATTTTGCTCTGGGAGCTCTTAACACGTGGAGTTACGCCGTATCCTGATGTGGATGCTTTTGATGTTGTCAAGTAAGCATCCTAAGTCGTTGTTTTTTAATTTTTTGTGCCCTGAAACTTTTTAGCAAAATCTATGATCTCCTTTCTAGAAAACATTTTGAGAGCATTTGTCAGCGGCATGGCCTAGCGGTGCCGTGCAGGTTACAGGGCCTACGTGACTGGTTCGATTCACAGCTGGAGCCGATCGTATTTGACGTATGTATCGGGTGGCTGCTGACTCGAGTAGCGCAAGCTCACTTTGCAGTCTTCCCCATTTACTGTTGAATTTCTGAATAGCCGTGCTAGTTCGTAGTGTATTTGTGTTTGGCTTTACGGGTTCTTGAAGCTCCTTTGCGAAAGAGATTCATTGATTCAGATTAGAGCCCTTGTCCTTGTGCTGATTTGTCATGATTTGACTCATTTACCGTAGATTATCTTGAAAAACTTTGATTCTGCTTCCATGATAGTGGTCTTTATGCAGCCAAATTAAGCCTGATAAACTAATCTTTGGCGAAGTTGGGTAGTTCACTGCTTTGGCTTTGCTTTTTTGCAGTAGTTTTTCATTATGCAAATATTTTGCAAAGGTTTTTCTTTGTTCCGCCGGTTATTACCGCCCATAAATAAACTTCCTATATTTATAAAGAAAGACTTAAGTTGTCTGCCGCGTCAGCTCATTCTAAATATAGGGTTGTTATTATTGAAGCTATACCTAGTACTAGGCCAGAGGTGACGAACCTATTTGCGGTCGCGGGCCACTTTGTTACTTACCAATAAGCGAGCGGGCCGCATAACTTTTTAGTCATAAACAGTGGCGTAGCGAGAAATTTTAAAAGGGGGAAGCCATAATTTCCATATTTCTTTAAAGCGTTTTTTTCGGCAGAACAAATTTGAAAATGATTGAGAAACAAGAAAAGCTCTTGGAGGGTCCGGTGGCATGCTCTCTCGGAAAATTTTTGAAAATTTAGATGCTGTAATGGCTATTTGTAGTGCTTTTTGAATAATTCTCAGGCAAATTTTGTTTAAATTTTTTGACCCTGATTCTGAGTGCTTTGCCAAATATGATGCATTTGGCGCGCACATTTTCGATTATGCGTGCTTAAGGCGTAAGGCTTATCGCTCTCGAAGAGGTTCGAAGTTATGGAAAAATTGTATACATCAAAAACTATTTTGAAAATGGCTGATGGGAGGATGCATACCTCTCATTCTAACCCTTGGATTAGCCACTGGCCATAAGCTACAGAAACCATCAAAAGAGTCTGGCATATTTCAGTCACTTGGCACCATTAGTTTTGTTCTTTTTTTACTAAAAGGCAGAGTCAAAAAGGGGGAAGGATGGCACAATGGCCCTCCTCTGAATACGCTCCTGGTCATATACATATCGGATATCGGTCCAATCTTTTTGAAATACTCTTTTTTCATCTACAGTATTTCGTTTTTTCGCTGAAGACATCGGTGAAGACAAGCGGCTAATCAAATATTGATTAAAAAACAGAATAACAAATACCTTAAGAAAGCAGTAAAATTTGCATATGATAAATGGTACTGCCACCTCACCAATTCATTTCCGCAAACTCACATAAATCCTACTACTGTAAGGCAAGCTAAGCTCTGGCTCGAATAGTTACTCGTAAACTGGTGCACTATGCTGAAGCTGCAACGGACTCGAGTTATGTTATTATTATTTCATAACAATGGATGAACTGCTGAATCCTGAAACAGATGACTTGTATTGAGCGTTTATATAATTACTGTGTGATACGCGCTTGATTAAATCAGGGGCTCAGCTTTTGGTATCGCATCGCAAAGATTAGACGGGAAAAAAATGTTTAAAAAGTACTGGTCTCGCCAAAATGTTCGCGGGCCACAGGAAATTCTTTCGCGGGCCGCATGTTCGTCACCTCTGTACTAGGCAATAAGGCACATAAGCTGAGTTTGTTGCCAGATAGAAAATGTTGGTCTTTGGATGCTGGTTTGATTTAACCCTTGGGCAGTTTGCCGAAGTGCTTCAGCATTTTCCACTGGTGTCAGCTGGTGATCTTAAACCGCTGGTGCTTGAAGCAGACATTGTGTAAGCAATTAATAAGCGTACCGGTGTATGCTCTCCAACATCAATCAAGAATCATTGAACGCTGTTACAGTGATATATACTTCATCCTTACACTTTTGCATTGTGTCTTGCGCTTGACGACTTTTCATTGTTAAGAGGAAAAAGGTTTTGGAAATTGTGCTTCTGTTGCTTTTAAAACATCTCTCATCCGTGTTTGATTTTTGCAGTTACATATTGGAAGGACGACGCCTCCGACAGCCACATTACTGCCCTGATGAGTTATACCAACTGATGTTGTCCTGTTGGCATCCCTCTGCCGACAATAGACCCACATTCAAAGACTTAGTTCGAGAAATTGCATCTGTTCATAATGAAATTCATGGAGTTCATTATCCAAGTAAGATGTTTCAAGGGCTTGCCATATTCTTGGCTACTAACAGAGATATCAGATTTTGTTCTAGCTTTCTTTTGAATAAAACTGCGTTTACGATGAGACATCAGTCTAAGATAAAGAGACTTCGTTTATCATTCACTGTGTGCAATGTGCTTCGTTTATAAATGTGTTCTGCAGCTTTCTGATTATAATTCGCACTATTGCTGTATTGTAGCAAGAGTCTTTTTCAATTCCTGCTAAAGATACCGTCATATTTATTATGCTATGTACTAACACTGTTTCAAACTCGTTTGACCCCATGGGCAAGTTTTTTGACAATGCAATTGCAGTGGAAAAGGTCTTTACATGAGCAGAATTATTGGAAAGATTGTCAATAATCAATGTTTCTTATTTAAATTCCAGCGAAGATGGCTCAATGCTAGTTCGTTGTTTCTGCTTCAATGCTGTTTTTAAAGTTATAGATTGCATGATGAAAGTTCATTTTCACTGCGGAAGCGTTCAAAGCCAAATTGCTTGAGGTTATACGAGTTTCGGTCACCTATGTTTGAAGTTTCCACTGCTCAAAAAAAAAAAAAACTTGCCAGAACCCAAACCTTGTAAAATTTCCATGCAGCGTAGCTACCGACATATCACACTGCTGCAGCAATGGCAAGGTAGTGGCAGCGCTGTGCGTGCTTTTATAGCCCCCGTAATCAAACTAATAACGTTACAAAAGCCAACAAAATATACCTGATCATTTTACCAGGCCGTTACTATTTCATAGTACACTTGTAGTGATTACATCACATTGACGTCACGACAGCTATTTGTAATGATGGATGGCAACTTTGTGCCGATTTCTGATTGAGGTCATTAGCTGAGCGAAAGCGTGCCGTTGCAGTAATAACGGTGACAAGGCACAAAATCTGTATTTTCTAACTATGTTTCCGACAATAATGCAACGTTTACAATGCAATAACCCAGTAAGTTCAATGTTTTGAAGCTGCAGTTAGACCAAACACTTGTGGCTGCTACGTAAGCTCGCTTTTTTAGCTGTCAAATTTTTCATCATTTTGAGAGTATAGAAGTTTGATGCTTCAAACTGTGGGTCCACACATTCCAGATAGATATTCTTTTACCTTGAATTTGAAGAAACGATAAGAGTCGTTAGCCTTTTTAAAGTTTTTTCTTTATTTCACCAGAAGAAAGATTGTGTTAAAGCGTTTTTCATAGAAAAATTGTGATCGACTAATACGATATATCAACACACATCTAACCATGTTTGTAAAATACAAGTGAAGTTAAAGATACAACTTTAGTAGTTCATCCTTTTAGCTCTAAAATGTTCAGTTGTCTTACTTCATGATCCGATAAATTGTGATATAAGTTTTTGTAAGGTCCGGAAAACGCTATATAATGTCAGAAGCCTTACTAGAAAGTTTTATATGTGCAGTAGTAGGCCTACATGAAAATATTTCTGTTCAGAAAGGTCAATTTGTTTTAAACAAATCACTTTCGTTCAAGCTTATTACCGACACTAAATACATAACCGCTGATCGTCAATTGACCGCAAACTCATCTAATTAAGTTAAAATGAGATAATGTGTTGTGGTTTAAGTAGTATGCTGTACGTGAGGCTTTCGTGTGTTTAAACTTTGTTCTGTGATCAAGTAAAACTTCGTTCACTGTCTAGAAAAAGATTTTTAAGCAAAATAAAGCTCTAACAAAGCAAGTTCCTCTGACAAAACAGTCAACCATTAGTAGTGCAGGCAAGATAGTTGGAAAGCGCTTGATATGACCACACAATGCATTAGTCATCCTGTTCCTTTATTACCTGAGTGTACAGCTATGCATTATTGGCTGTATTCTTTCTGTTGGCAATGACCCTTGGGGAAACTGTGCGATTGTTATCACCATTGTTTTCTAAATTGATCATTATCGTTGGTCATTTTTTCGTTCTGTACTACGTTATTTGCGTCATTAAGCCGTAACACTCAACAATAGAGGCGCTAATTCAAAATTTGGATTTGAATGAATTTCGTTTTTCGCTGTGAAGCATATGGGCAGATACGCCAAGTCGCTAGTTGGCCGGGACGGACCATTCGACATGACATAGCGCAGCTTTAAGACAACTTTGGATTGGCAAATCACACCTTTGGGTGCGTTACTATTTCGCGTTACCACTATACAAATTGTGCCACGCGCACTCCCGCGCGGTGGCCTGGCTCAATGGGCTATAGAGTTAATTGGTAGTTGAGAGACTTGTTGGATCTCGGTTCAACATTCTAAATCGCATTGCTTTTTTTTAGGAAAGGTTCTTTTTGCTAATGTCCGATATGTTTTATTGTTAATATATAGTCACTGGGTGATGTGGCCCGTCGGAAATCGCTTGGAAATCTTGAGAAAAGGGTCTCAACCGTGAATGACAAATCATTGCGAGATGTTTAGATTAGCTCGATTAAGTAAATATATTTGTTTTTAGGTTTGGATGTGAGTTACGTGAATATTGACGTGAATCCTTATCCATCGTTAATGCTGCGCTCTTCCGAAAGTCGAAGCACTGGAGCATCGGATGTCTTTACTCCTGGTAGGTTCAGAAGTTACTTTCCATTCTGCCGGCCAGAAAGGACGACGTCGTTAACTGTTGTACCTTGGCCACACGGAAAATTTAACTGAAGTGTACTGTGGAATCTGTTAACATACCATAAAAGTTAAATTTTCTTCGTTATTTATATCAATTAATTTGTAAGATGAGTGTACCTTCTACTCGAGCGCGGCTGATGAGGGCTAATAGTCCCGAACAGCGCTGTCCCACTCTACAGTTAGAAAGTATTTGATTATTTATATGCCAAACTTAAGACGTTGATTTTACAGCATTGAGTGCAGTAGTCAACTTAATATGACCTACTCGGAAACAAATTCCAGATTTTTTGTCAACCAGCACAGGTTATTGTTTTCACCATATGTTTATTACCTGGTATAGCTAATAGGTATTGCTTCGTTAATGAAATGAATAAATTGTTTCAAATCGTTTCCTGACTGCTCCAAAGCAATTACCCTTTGTAAGCTTTAATGTAGCTGCCTACGTTTCAATGCGGAAGTACAACGATACTACGAAATGTTCTATTAGTTCACTGATATTCAAAGCAAAACGTAAAATTAGCGGTGGAATTACACTTAGTTATGTATTGGTGATTATACTCTGTCTATCTTGGTCAAACAGATGTCGTTAGGAGAAATAGAATGTTACAACGTTGTAAAGACAAACATAACATGAGTATTAATTGTTTTCTTAAATTTCGTTCTCTTTAATCGTTGAGCCATATACACCGTTCCACATTTCGTGATTTTGAGCTGAATTTGCGATTTTCTTGTAAGACTTTTGTGGCGCAGAAAATGCTGCCAAGTTCAGCTGCTGAGAAAATCTGTTTTCGGAGAAAGTGATTCTACTAATCAATACTGCGATTACACCACAAAATTAATGTCACTAGTACTCATTATTCGAGCTTTAAAATTCCTCCATAGCCGTGCTATTTACTTCCTTGCTGATTACTCAGCACCCATTGAGAAAATCTGCGCAATAGTTAAAATTTTTGCCAGTAAAAAACTTACTTTGTAATTGCGTGGTCGTCTGAGTGCAAGTTTTACTGCTTAAACAACGTCGGGTCTTCACAATATTACGAGCAATGCTATGTTGGTTTGTAGTCCAAAAACCTGCTTACAAGTCTTTTTTGCTAATCATTTGCAACCTTTTCTTGCCTTCAAATTAAACTTGAACATAAATTTATCGGCCTGACTCAAACGCAAATAAAACAAAATGATTTTACTCGCCAGTTCTTTTTGATGTTTTGATTTTAGGACCAAATGTGTTGACCGATGCCGAAACTGTACCGAAATCCTTTACCATGCCGGCTCAACCATCAGAAAGTATCGAAACCGACGAAAGCGGTTACTTGTTGCCGCAAGAATCGAAAAAAAGAAGCAAAACATCGCCTGCTAATAGGTGGCGTCAGATGTTATCAATATGAGTAGTTCGTGAACTAAAGTAGTGTTAAAGTATGGAAGTTACGTAAGTTTGCTAATGTCGATGCAAATGGGACGTAGCCAAAAAATATACAGGGAACCGCAAGGTATGCTAGTAGCAGTATGCAATTGCCTCATTGCATATATCGTGGTTGAAGCTAGCTACTTTGCGACTTAATGCGCGAAATTTTGCTAGTTAAAAGAGAGATACTTTGATGCCATGCGCCATTGTTGTAATGAAGAGAATCGCCAGCAAATTAATGATATACACTTGATGATTTTGCATAAGTTTCAACATATTATAATAATTTGTAAAATACAAAATCAGTCAGTGTTCTAGCTTACGTTAACTTATTATTATGCGAGATATTTGATTCTATTTGAATTGTTTAAATTGTTTGATTCTATTTTTAAATCATTAAATTCTATTTGAATAAGAATACTGATATTTGAATAAGAATACTGATAATGGTTTTTTAACCGAAATTAATTTATAATGAATTAGCGTGAGCAGAAATATTGACTGATTTTGTACTTTACTAATTTTTATAATATTTTGATGTCACCGTGGTTATGACATCGTATGCTTGACAAAGCTTTATCATTTTATTGTATTTCATTGTGTTTTTTCATAATTTTTTTTTTTTTTTATCTCACTGTTGTGTTTAACCTCTCACTGGCTAACAAAGTGTATTTTACAGATTTTTTCCAACTCAACAACCCAATGATGAAGAAACTACGAAGCCGAAACAGATTCATTCTTCTCAACCTGGAAAAAGTACTTCTTATGTTAAGATATAATACAGTTATCAACTCATTTAAATGGAAATAATTTGCCATTGTTTGTCATATTTTTCTGAGAGATAAATATTTATGATTGTGAAATTTTCTCAGTTGTTGTTTAAAAGAGTAGATCCGCTTTTTTAATGCTCGTTTGAAGGCAATATTTGAAACTGGACACATTTCATCCACCAGTCATCATCATCATCCGGTTTCAATCCGTTTTTTCCTCGTCACCGAAGGTGGCCAGATACACCTCATCCCTTCCGCAATCGTTCTCACACCTTCCCTTCATCTCGTTCGATCTGCAGCTTTCTGCATCTTCAACCCTACTTTCTTCACACTCTCTTCCACCAGCCTCCTCCATGTCATTTTTGGCCGTCCTCGCTTTCGCTGCCCATTCACCTCAAGCATCATTGCCTTCTTCAGTGTATTATCATCATCTCTTCTAATCACATGTCCGTACCATCTTACTCTATTCGCCTTTGCCATTCTATCGAACGTTTCCTTCAAACCCAAGATCTCCGTCAGCCAGTGGCGTAACTAGGCCTTTTGGGGGAGGGAGGCAAATGCCTACGGTCTTTTTCAAAATGCTCAGGGTCTTTTTCCAGGTGTTTGTAATGCCTTTAAACTAAGGTATAGTTAAAGCTCTTTTGCAGTAATTTGCACGCAATTCCTTTGTTTTGATGAACTTCAATATCGGCTTTCGTAAATAATTTTACAATTAAATACGTAAAAATAAGGAATATTTCTGAAATTACGATATTTTCTTGGCTTTTCAGTTTCTTTGGAACTCACTTTAGGAGTGTTGTTTGCACCAAGCTAGTAGTTCTAGTCTAAATCACTGTGTCTCTAAGTGGGCGATATCGCACCCTTGTGGACGAAAGGGAATAGGGGGCGAAAGGGGGCAGTAGCACTTTCTCGAAACATTAGTAGCACATTCTCAAAACAAATGGTACAAACAAATAATTAGTTATGTTAGGTACTGAGCAACGTATTAGAAACACTTTATGTCATTACCTGTACAATAGCTTTTATTATCACCAAAAGAAAAGATTATTAAACTTAGTCATTGTGACCGAAAAAAAAAATCGGTCATTGCCAAAAATATTCGGTCAATGACCGACAAATGACCGAAAAAAAAAAAAAACAAAAAAAAACTAGGTTCTAGTACAGTACTATTTTAGATGAAAACTTCGAGTTTTGCTAGTGGTACGAACAATTTTCTGCAGTGCGGTGACCTCTGTCACCCCGACTCAAATATGGGCCACGCATCACACCGTTATAGTCATTGTTTAGGTCTATTAACATGACATATGCTATGCCACAGAAGTTCTTAACCGTGTGAGCCACATTGGCGTAGCAAGAAATTATAAAGGGGGGGAGGGGCATAATTTCCACATTTTTTCAAGCGTATTATTTTTTTGGGCGTATCAAATTTGAAGCTGATTGAGAAACAAGAAAAGCTTTTGGGGGGGTCCGGGGGCATGCTCTCCCAAAAAATTTTTGAAAACTTACATGCTGTAATGGCTATTTTAGTGCTTTTTGAGTAATTTTCAGACAAATTCTGTTTAAATTTTTTGACCCTAATTGTGAGTGCTTCGCCAAATATGATGCATTTTTACATTTTCGATTATGCGCGCTCAAGGCGTAAGACTTGTTGCTATCGAAGAGGTTCGAAATTATGGACAAATTGTATACATCAAAATCGTTTTTGAAAATGGCTGGTAGGAAGATGCATAAATGCATACCCCTCATCCTACTACCTGGATCTGCCTGTGGCCGTAAGCTACAGAAACCATCAAAAGAGTCTGGCATATTTTGGTCACTTGGCATCATTAGTTTTGTTCTTTTTTACTAACAGGCAGAGTCAAAAGAAGGGGGGTCAGGGTCATGGTACAATGCCCCCCTCAATACGCTCCTGGTGAGCCACCACAAACTTGTTTGTCATATTGATATCTTTCTGGCTCTGATTTTCGCTGCATCTGGTAGCGAACACTTTGGGTCATCAATTCTTTTTAATAGGCTCACTTAAATGAAGTTACACTCAGCCACTCAATGAGGTCAGTAGAGTTAAAGTTTGCAGAGCTTCTTTGTATCACTTTTTTACGAAACTCGGACGTTAAAAGGTGTCAATCGACGCAATTAAATTGATCACATAATTTTGTTGCTGACTACCAAAAACGCATGTAATCTCCATGCAATAACTTCATATTTTACCATAGCTCATTGCTGTTGCTTCGCTATTGAGCAAATGGGCAATGCCCATTGCCCAGGGTCTCAGCTAGCTCTAGTTTCGCCTCTGCCATCAGCTCCTTCATATTCTTCTATTCACTGATTTTACTCCACACATTGATCTCACCATGGCTCTTTCTGTTCTCAAAATTGCCATTTTACTCTCCCTTAAACACCGTGTCATACTATTAATATTATCTTGAGTTATGCTATCATCATGCAATTAATATTATCTTGGGTTCCAGTCACCGGTCCAGCACTCTAGCTCCACGTTTGCGAATTAAGCAGTTGTAAATGGCAAAGTTTGGTGCTTTGCAGTTCCTGTCTCGATAACCAAACTGTGCTTATGCAAAGCTTATCGAATACTGTAAAATTAACTGGTTTTTAAAAATTTGAAGTTGTTTAAGTTTTAGAAAGGCCTTTTTTAATTTGTATCTGTTGGAAATTGTTAGATACGAATGGAAAAAACAGAAATCTCTATAGTGGTAACGTCGACTCTGCCATATACTGCGAAACTCCGGAATTAGAAGTACCTTTGCATTTGAGAAGTCCACCTTCAAATGGGTTAGAGAAGGGTGGCCAACTTAACAAGTAACCATATTGTCAACTCTTCTCGAAAAAAGTTTTTGAAAGCAAAATGGAGGAAAGTCTTAGCTGTGTTGAACCAAATTTTGCCGCCCAACGACCGATTGCTACTGTTGTTTGGTACCCCACTTTTTCATTTTTAATAAATTACTACATAAAGCAGGTACAGGTACAAGTACCACAAGTCATTTTTATGTTGATACATCCTAGTCAGTTGGCTCGCTTTGCTTTCAGTATGCTCCATTTGCACTTTGCTTTTCCTAAGAACCTTGTTACTGTCCGAAATCACATAGTACATGTTAATTGATGTATCAAGTTGTACTTTTTTATGCATACTGATGACTGTTAAATATTGAAGCCATAAAAAATAACTTTAACCATTGAAATTGTGCGTTATATGTAATGATGAAATGACTTTCAAATTTTTAGTCAATTTTTTTACGTCAGGGGTGCTGAAAAACTTTTTACTGTCTTTGATATGCTGTATCTAAGTGTATCTTCATGCTTTTCGATATCTGTAAAATTGCATGCTTTTGATATAATCGGTGCCTTTTTCATTTGCTGTAGATGAGATATTTGTGTTTTTGTTACATAAGTTAAAGCGGTATTAATACTTCATAGGATTTTTACCCTATTTTGTGCTTTTCTGATCGTAGCATATGTAAAATTTCATATACTTTTTGCCTGCCTGAAATTTGTTTTTGACTTTTTGTATTTCTTAGGTGCACGTAAAACTTGGTGAACTAGTAATCCCATCACCAATTGTACAACTTGTGCTACTGATTTTCTGTTTTTGTCAACTTTTTGCGCTCAACATCTTCCTCGCTCATCCAAAGTATTATGATTGTGCCTTGTATTCTGAATTCTGATCGTTTGTTAATACTATGCGAGACATTATTAGATGGCCTGTTTTGTTTTGTATTAACGTATAATTTTTGATGCATCAACTCTGGAGCTAGTTAGGTTGATAATAGGCTAAAAGTAGAAACCTTTAATTTAAATGAACAGTAAGGACAGAAACTTCGATAGATAGTACATGGACTACATGCGCGTTTGATGTCATGAATGGTTTCCAAAGAAGTCTCCCTCTGCAATTGTAGCAAGAAACAGTTTTGCATTGTTAGTACCCTGCTCTATATTCTCGTATTTACTGTTTTAAAGTTGCATCAATGTGTTAAGTTTTTGCTACGTGTGTTTGATGTACCACTACTTTATTGAAGTGGTCTGCAAGATGCAAAGAAACAAGCTGATGGTTTATTTCTGAAATATCTGCTTGCGCTTTTGTGTAGGATTATTTTGCGGTTGTCGGTGCGTGGTACGCAAGTTTATCTGAAGTGTAACGTATTTGTTAATTGGTAATTTTGATTCTGATAGTGTGAAAAATTGTATTCATAATTGCAATACCAATACTTTTGTGTTTGTCTACAGCATGTAGTCAGGTCTACTCATGCTATGAGTGTGAATCAGTATTAATTCGTCAATACAATCATTCTTTTAAGTTTGGCTTTTTTATTCAATATTCGTAAGTCGTAGATGTAAAAATTAGAATTGGGGGTAATTTTGAAAGCTTTACTTAGTTTATTGAGTTATCGTTGACGGAATACGCCGACGTTTATTACTAGTACTTAGTAGGCCTGGTTTGCAAGTTATGGCTGGTCTGCGATGTTTTAAAGAGAGATCCTGACAAAGTTTATTAGCTGCTGGTTCAAATTTCGTGCATAAGGCATACATTAAGCTTCAAAGTCACTTGATTGCGACTGCTGGTTGAACTGAGAAAATTTGTTTTCGTAAAAAACTATTATTTAAATGCAATCATCAACAGTCGACACCATTGGTCTACCACACCAAGATGGGGAAATCCCGCTAAGTGCCTTTCCCAACGGCGCAACAAGTAAACTTGCCGGCTTATTGTCTCCACACTGTCCCTTTAATGCTGAGGGTCAAGCAGGGAAGCTGTAAATTTTTAAAGTAATTTGTTTGACCCGACTAGGAGTCAAACCCAAGTCTGCAGCTCTCAAGGCGGAGGCTCTTCACCACTCGACCACACTTTCGTTTTTGAAACTTTGTACTTACAATATTTGCTTTTTACTTCAAGTATAGCACATGAACAAAAGTTCTCATTCTTTTTTTCAAATTGCGAAGAAAAATATTTTCGGTGAAATAACTTCCGGTTTCGAAAATATTTTCGCCACGTAGTATTCACGGTGGCGCTAGCGAGTTTTCTGAATGGTATTCTGGAAAATGAATGCAATATCTCCATTCCCATTAGACTACTGCTGGTAAGTGGTTAGTGCGAGGGTTAGGCTACGAGATGGCTTCACAGTTTGTGATAATTGTCAGACTGCGTTGTCTATGCGACTAGTAGTCATAGGCGTCGATTTTTTGTTGAAGTAAATCAATTCCAGGGAGCGAGAATTTTTAATGTACCGTAATTCATTCAAGTGCTTGTGGAAATCATTTTGCAGACTGTTCTCTGTTCTGGATGAAGTTCATGGGCCATGATAGTTTGTGGTTGCAAGGTTGCAAGCATTTACGTCTTTTGTATGAGTTGCGCTGTCGCAAACATCTTGCGATGATCAATTTTTACAGTATGCTGGTATGTGGCGTTGCGCTCTCATTGACATAATGTACGGGTAGGCCTATAAGTTGGAGTTGATACATCACTTATTCAGTATTATAGCAATAACAGTACAAAAAAATGTTTTGCGGTTATCATGTTCACAATTTAGCAAGTCAGTCAGTTAAGTATTTAGCAATAAATCAAACAAAAAATGTAAACGCTAAAAAAACATATGTTAGGTTAATGGCATTTAAACCCCCAAGAACATCGAATGAAAGTTTGAATGAAGAACAGTTGTCAATGGGCAATTGCAGCTTTATAGTACTGTATATTTACTGCCCACAACAAGTGACAAAAACGAAGTGCGTCACGCAACAATTTGTTTTGCAATGGGTTCATTTTCAGTTTGCCAACTACACGAAATCATGTCACGGCTCATGAAATAACAGCGCGTTGCATTACCGCTTGTCGCATGCTTGTAAAGCCCTTATGCAGTAGGCCAGTGGTTCTCAAACCGTGCATCGCGATGCACTGGTGCATTGTTTTGTTTTTTCAGGGGCGTCGCATAAAAAATTTCATTTCTAGCAATATGGTACTGGTACTTAATTATTGCGAGTAAAAGTTAGTTTATTATATTTCTGTGTCAAATTACCACTATCTGTTTATCTAATTATGATTAAACAATAAATTTTTAAAGACTTTTTTTGGTTTTCAAAATCAAATCAAAAATCAAATCTTCATTATACTCGCCATATTATGCCGAAGCATGTAACGAGTTGCGGGGCCCATCTCCGCAGCTTAGCGCCTGGGCAACACAGCTCCAAAGAAACGTCGCAATGGTGGCGAGTCGTTGGCGACACTGTCGATTTGACCGGCCCGAGAATCAAACCCCAGACCTCTCGCACCGATAACGTGCGCTTAGCACCTGAGCTAACGGCCGGTTGCTTGGTTTTCAATGTATTGTTAAATAACAGTAGTAATTGATTGCTAATAAAAGCATTGCACCTGTTGCACAATGTTCATTTTGCGCGCGTAAATGAAAGATGCAGCAGTCAGTTTAGAAAGTAAAATGGATGCAAACAAGACGGTTTCTCTAATTATGGAATAGTATGGAGTAGTATGCCATGCTGTTCCATAAATAGAGAACATTCTAATTATGGAATAGTATGGAATAGTAAGTAAGGCACTGTGGTATAGTATAGCAGAAATGGGTGATAGGACGTTGGGGGCACTAGAGTAAACTGGTAAAGGGGCCCATATAAAGAGTCGAATTGAGGGTGAATGACTCTCAGGGTTATATGTGCCTCAGGCCTAATTTAGGGCAAAAGGAGTCAAAGGTCCTCAGGACAGGATGGTTGAAGCAGTAAATGAGCCCTAGGAATAAGATGTTAATTTAGAGCACTGGGGCATAATCCTATGCATAACTGGGGCTCTAGGACCAATGGGCCTCAGGGCATTTAGGGCAATAGGGGATATGGGTCTCAGCATGTTTTGATCCCTGGCATAGCCGTAGGAGACAGGGGTGCATACTATTCCATACTATGCCATACTATTCCATACTATGCCATACTATTCCATAAATAGAGACACCCCAAACAAGAAGCCTGAAATCACGTTTGAAGATGACAGTGATAGTAGATTCAATTATAAGTTTAAATATTCTCATTTAAAATTTTGTTATCAGTGGTGTGTCGCATGCCTAGCAAACTTTTCCGAAGGCGTCACGGCAAAAACAGTTTGAGAACCACTGCAGTAGGCTGAAAAAAGTTGCATAGGCCTAGCTCAAGCAGTGAAAAGTTGCATTGCATTTGCGAACTTATTCCAAACATGTTGCAGTGAGTCGAGTTTTGCATACAGATTCATTGACAACAACATTGAGATCAAGAGTGTTAATGTCATCACGATGTGTGTTCAAAATTGCCAAGTCATTCAAGCGTCGCAGCGTCTGAGTAGAGCACAATTGTGTTTTCAACCTGCGCAACATGGAAAACGACTGTTTAGCTTTGCATGCAGAACTGGGACAGTGGGAAGGATAATATAAGTCTTCAAAACATAGATGAAATTTGGTGTAATCTCTGCAAAGCTTGATTTTGTCGTATAGGCCTATCTTCAGTGATGTTGGTACTGAAATCAGATGATTTAATCTCTTTAACTGAGCAAATAAAAGTTGACTTTCACACACAATATCCGCAGAATTCCAATCACCGTAAAACTCACAACTTCTATGTTGTTACGTGTCATAGTTCCATCTTCCAAGAAGCATCGCAAAAATTTTGATATTTTGGGGGTTGTGATTGGTAACGTTGTAAGAGAGAATTTGCAGCAGCTTGAAAAACGTTTTGGCATAAAGTGAAGTAAAATTCTTCTACCTCATCATCTGTAATGGCATGGCAGAGTCTTGGAATAACTGGCAAATTCGTCTTCACATCCAATGCTTGTACTTTACTTTCTGCAAATAGTTGCTTGCTGGAAGTGTTCAGATCAGATGTCAAGGCATTAGCATGTTCATGAATCCACCCATTTCAACCTCCGGTGGGAGCTTAGTGCGACTGGCATTGGACATGAATGAGACAAATGACGTCAAAAGTCGTTGCAGCAAATGAAGAATAAAATATGTTTCATACTTTTCATGATTGAGAAAGTGGGAGAAACGTTGATGAACGGACAGATCCCGAAACAGTTTTATCTTTGTTTATTTCTTCCATCATATTCATCAAATTAACATAATTTGCCAAGAATGCGTCAATGAAATCTTTGTTTTAGGGGTTCAATCAGTGCCGCCTAATCATATGACACTGTTATACTCCAATTGATAACGAATGTTTTTGTACTTACATTGTAGTCTATTAACCCTAATACGGTTATTGGGTCAAATCTGACCCCAAGAAGATAAAAACCACTAATAATTTATATTGATCTTAAAATTTATGCTAATTGCTTTAAGAATTCCTAAATCAATCTGTTTCAAGGTTTTTCACTTAAAATATTCTCTGATTTTAACAATTCCTTATGATATTATATGATATTTTTGCAGCACATACTTAAAAATCAATTGGGGTCAAATCTGACCCTTTAAATGTTTGGGCAAATTTTTAGTGATTTTCAACTTTGGACAAATTCGCACTAGTTAAAATCTTAGGGGGAACAGTGGATGCCAGTATGTTCTATGTTAGCCTGCCGATACCAGTACAGAGTAGGCTTGGGACTTGGGCTAACAGAAGATCAAATTAAACAGTTGAAGGCTTGTTTGGTTGTCATAAACTGGGCAAAAACATTACTCTTTAAATGCGACATATCATCAGCAACATTAATAGAGAATTTAAATGCGACAGATATCGTACTGGTACAGGTTCTAGGCTAATGTATGTCCAAGCACAACCTGCGCATCACATCACAATTGCATAAAAAAATAAATACTAATGGACTACCTGTAACAACATAGATGTGGCTTTGTGGTACCATTTACTCTACAGCTCTGCCAGTGTCGGTACCGGTACCTGTTTCATAGATGTTGTGACAGCCCACTACCTTTGCTGGTGCATAAGATACCCTTGTTTATCTGGACTTATTGGCGCCAGTTCACCATAGCTAGGTGTAATTCGTATGTAATCTAATGTGGCTCTTCACTGTTTAGCTGTTTACGAGTTAAACTTTTTGTTTTTTAATTTTGGTTTTCAAACTGTTTCGTTGAAAGTGACTGACTTAAGTTTAATTTTTTGAGTTGCATGGAACTTGGCTAATCTTATGTTTGAAAATGAGTAGCATGACGAGTTTATTTGGATTTACAAGTCCTGCTGTAAAGCGTCTGCTTGGATGGAAACAAGGTATAAGGCTACCAGTAGCACTGTGCTTATTGTTCACTGTGAAGATTTTTGACCTTTGTGGTTTAAAACTTTTGAAATGTCTTCTGTGTTCGTTTTTTCAAGAAGGTCTATCATTAACTTTGTTTTTATATATGTTACTGTCATTACCTTTACATGTAAGTTGTTGTATGTTAGCAGATACATGATACATTTGAAAATCAATTGTTTATTAATCTGATTAACTTCTTTGTTTTTCGTAGTGATTGTTTTGGTATGACCTGACCACTTGCCACTGTATGCCTTCAATTTGGTATTTCTAGAAATTCTGACTAATATTGTTTTTCAAAATGTTGATAATCTTAGGCTCACAAATTTTATCACTTGATGGATGTCTGAAAGTGGAAACAGAGTGTTGATTACTTTCTAGTGAAAAGTCAACAGTGGTAAGGTCAACTGTCACTCCGTCAGTGCTCACAGTTTGAGTTGTTACATCATAGCATAACATTGTTAACGACCCTATGAAACATTACCTCTCTTTATATATTACTTGTAGTTTTCTTGGTGATTATTTCAGATTGTAATCCATGTTGTTGACCTCATTTTTGATCTAAATTGACTGATTTTCAATATGAGGCTGGCGTCAATATTAGTAGTTCATGAAGTGTGCATTTTACCTGCTTTACATCCCTTATAAAATATTGTTGGTTTTTAATCAGGGGATGAAGAAGAGAAATGGGCTGAAAAGGCTGTGGATTCTCTTGTAAAAAAGTTGAAGAAAAAGAAGGGTTCAATGGAAGCTCTTGAACTGGCACTTAGCTGTCCAGGTCAACCCAGCAAATGTGTAACTATTCCTCGATCCTTAGATGGTCGGCTGCAGGTATACATAATTATGAATAATATAAAAAAAATGTGTTGCTCAGTTGAAATTTTTGCATTTAGTTCAAAAAAGAATTTTTACTAATTAAATTATTGTTAATGAATTGTCAGACTCCTGACAAGTCCTAAGCGAGTCGGAAAGGATAAATAAAAATGAAGAAATGAGAAGCTTTAAGATTGCTCTAGGTACGATTAGTAGTGTCTGGATCGTGACGTTTAAAAGCTTTGTAGTTATCACATGTATGGGTCATTTTTAGCGATGTTGCAGTGTATGTAGTGATATTTTGTTTATTGATCACAGCTGCATAAGTGGTGATTTTTCAGGAATAGTGATGTTATCATAAATCTATATGGCGAGTGGCCATGGTGCCGTTTTGTCTTACTTTTTTTTTTAGATCGCAAATTCCAGAAGTCCGATGTAAATGCAAGGCATGTGTCATCTAACCTGTGCAATCATTATGATAACTGAAGCATCGTTTTGAAAGTTTCATTTAATCTTTAGTTCCTCTTTTTATTTTCAGGTATCCCATAGAAAAGGTCTTCCTCATGTAATCTATTGTCGAGTCTGGAGATGGCCTGATCTTCAGAGTCATCATGAGCTTAAACCTCTAGATATTTGCGAATACCCATTTGATGCCAAGCAAAAAGATGTTTGTATCAACCCATATCACTATCGAAGGGTGGAAAGTCCAGGTATGATTGCCCTTAGTAAACACGAGACAAATTTTTTTGGCATGGAAGACTCTGCATTCAGACAGGGCTCGGGTTTGGTTTAGGACTCATATTTAGAGCTAGTGTTCGGGTTTGGTGTCTCGATGCCCCGTTGTTCCACTTTGAAGAGTCAAAGAAGTGCAAAGCAATAATAGCAAGAATCGTCTTCTGCTTATTAACGACTTGTGTGATGGATAAGCAATAAGCATGGCTTACTGAGAGTGATTTTTACATTCTGTATTTTGCAATAAGTATGTTTTGAATATGCGTCAGGACTTTTTGGCATTAATTACTCGACGCTAAGAGAGGGTTTGTGTGTTGCCGAATAATCCCGCACCCGCACTCTTTGACCTAACATTACAGCTGTGACTTCTTGGGCAATTTTCTGAGCTGTCGATGGACATGAGAAAGACGAGTGTCTTGCAAATAATGTGCTTAGGCGTGATGAGGGTTTTTCATAGGTACTTAAAAAGCGTTTATTTTGATAAATTCACTTTCACACTTTAAGTGTTGGGAAAGTGTCATACTTCTTGTATTTTACTTCCTACTGTTGACCATCTCACGCTTGATTGACACAAGATAGCGACACTAGAGCTCATTTTCAACAAGGTTCGTGGTTTCCTGCTTGTTGTAGTCATTTCTCACATTATAGTTTGCTTTTTCACGATGATTTTCGATATTTTGATTTGATTTGAGTTGGCAAAGTGTGTTTGTTAATCTGAAGCGATTCAATGCATAAGCCAGACTGTCCTTAGATGTTTCATTCTCAACAACATTTCATATTTTACGATATTGTGCGCGCACACTCAGACTCTTGTCTATTGTAGAAATCTAGTAGGAAAGCAAATTGCGTAGGCAGGACTGACTCAGAGACATTATCCTATTAAACATGTTCCATGAAGCCAAGTGCCAATTGACACGCTAATGTGTGAAAGCGTGGGTGACCAATAATCACGCGTAATATCTTTGGTGAGAATGCACGAAAGAGGTTTTTTGTTCGTAACGTTGACATTTTTCTATTCGTTGCACTTGATTATTTGAATTCGTTGAAAATTAAAGAATTCCGGCTTTTAATTCGGGTTTGAAATATATATGAATTTGCTCTTAACACTGCTTTATAATAAAGGTACTTGCTATGCCGTTACTTTTCTCCTGGAGCTAGAAAACTATTGCTTTATATCAAGAAGTGTTTTTGAAGTTTCATTTAATATATATTTCATTTGTTTTCACGATTTACTGCTACTAGATCGTTAGAAAAAGCAGTTTATGAATTTCTGAGAAGATTTTGATTCAGTGTTTTGATTTATGCGTTTTGTGGTTTGCTTAAAATTCAAAGATTTTGAGAACTAGATTTCTGATAGCTTCATAGAGGCTTTTTATTAGCATGTTTGCGCCGGCTCTCTGTCAGGTTTGCTTAGAATTTTGATTGCGCTTGCTTTTAGGATGTATATGCAAGCAAACAGCAGTCGAAGTTTTTGTTTACTCTGGCTTGCTGTGTCGCCGCTGATAGTGTGCGGTTATTTTGCCAACAAAGAACGAAATGTTTTCTCGATTGTTCTATTGAACTCCTTTTTACGTTTTGCAAGCTTGTTGCATTTTTCAAGTTACGCAAGACTTATGAGTGCATATACGACAGTTTATCTCGTCCA
This sequence comes from Trididemnum miniatum, assembly GCA_964006365.1. Classification (NCBI taxonomy): domain Eukaryota; kingdom Metazoa; phylum Chordata; class Ascidiacea; order Aplousobranchia; family Didemnidae; genus Trididemnum; species Trididemnum miniatum. The sequence continues at coordinate 7,744,864 of OZ023243.1, read as the reverse complement.
TTTTTAGTTCGTAGAAGTGCAAGTTAATAAGGCCATGTCGCATCGATTTTTATTTGTGAGCAAATGTTTTGATAAAAAACAGCGGTCATCTTTGATTTTGCTTCAATCCATGTAATGGTGTTTGTTTGGTCAGTTTGATTGTCTTATTTATTTCTCGTGGCAGAGTATGTCAAATATTATTGAAAATTACGACCTCTAGTTGTTGCGTTTTCCAAGTGTGAGGCTTTTGGTCATTATCTACTATTATGACGTCATTTATCGGCTTTAGTTCTGGTCCCGTTTAATGCCAGCGACAGAGCAATCACATCAGTTTGAATCCTCCAATCAAAAGACTTACTCGAACCCTAAGTGCTCTCTTTACTTGTTTGATTTGTCTCATGAGCGCCAGTGAGTCTGGGCCAGGCAGATTACAAAGCAGCATTTGCGTTTCGCGCGCTAGCTAAGACTTAACTGCCCTCTCTCTAATCCTTTCCATCTCGATATACTTATGCAGAGCAACATGTAGCGAGGTTTGATTTTTTGAAATGCTGGTTAACTGCAAACTTTTAAAAATTGTTTAGGGATTATGTTAGGTGCCCATTTAGACTTGATTTTTAGTTATGGAGACCTATTTTACTTATTTAGGGGTCAATTTTCGATTATTATAAGCACCCAAATTGGTCTCTATAGCTTGTTTAGTCTTCTTGCATGTTGAGTTTTTCTACAAAACTTGCTGTGAGCCTGTGACCATGATATCAATGCGTACGTTTCGACTGGACTCATATCAGTCCATTCTTGCTACTAATTATGTTGTGTAACTTTTAGTTTTGCCCAATAATGAGTTGTTTTGGTTGACCCGTTATGTTGTATGCTTCCACTAATTTCTACTGTACCGAGAAAGGGTTAAGTGATTTCGCAGAAGACAAATTGTAGTTCTGTTGGTTTGTTGCCTTTGTTATTTTGGTTAGGTGGGTACAACAAAGCGAAGTAAATCGCCTTGTTAAAAGCGCTCATGAAGTAGAGCAATGCTTCAACTTAAGCATGAAGTATTGCTATGGCTTAAGTAAAAAAACGTTGTGAAAAGGCTAAGTAACCACTGAAAATGGACCTAAACTTTATTAAAAGGTAGCAAAAGCGGTTATGTCATTTAAAATGTACTGTGGGCCTTCGCTAACAATTCATTTTTCATGACAAATACAAACTTCGTGCCAAGTGCGGTCAAAAAGGAATCATGAAGTTGCGAACGTAAGGAGAAAAGTCTATGACCAACCCCTGCTGTTAAATAACGCAATTGTACAGTAAGTCATAGAAAGCATTGTTATCATTTTCCATGTCTGATAACTAATGTTTCAAAATACCTCATCTAGATAAAAATTTCAGTTAGCATGTGTTTTACTTGTGTGGTCAGTCTGCTGTTTCTTTTTGCGGGCTTTTGCTCGGCATGCTTTTACGAAAATCGCCTTCAGTAAACATCGCCAAACTATTAATTCTAAACGTTAAATCACATTCACTGCTTGACAGGAAACCTTGTTATTTGGTCCTATAGTTCTACGTTTCAGCTTCCAGTTCCTTTTTTAATGGTCGGTAATTAGTTGCTTAAGTATGAACTTGATGCTGTAGTTTCCAATTGCGTTCTTGTCTTTTAATCAAAGCATAGCCTAATTAAGAACCTCTGCGGTCTCTGTGAAAATTAAATAGATAAAAGGCCCTTTGTTCTGTGAAAATGCCGCGTAAGTGCCAGAGTGACTAGCTGGTTGGGTTAGAGCGTTAAGATTTGTGTTAAGAAACTTCTGGCTTCAAGTTCTGGGACTGGCTTAGTGGTGCTTTGTACGTTTTTATAAGGTATTAACACCTGTAGTAGTTTCAAAAAACTATTCCGCATACCCCTTATAATGGCTCAGTTTGAGTAAATACTGCAGTAGCAAGCACAACCGAACTTTACGATTTTGTAAATATATGCAGGATGCCTGCAAGTTAGTACTTATCACAGAAAATTGGATTATGTAAGCCTACTCGATTTGTTGATTTAGAGTTTCATTTCGTAGTCCTTGGAAAGTAGCAAATAGAAAACGTTATGTTGTTACGAAGTGCGCTGACTGTTAGTAGCAGTTTTTCGTTTGTATCGAAACATAAACAGACTAGTTTGACCTCTTCTATCTTGTGACGTCATTTGAAAAAACATGCGCAGTTTGTCGGTTTGTTCGATGTTTTTTGTCTACTTCGTTCTGTACAGTTATAGGCGCAAAACGCACTGTTATGTTTCCTCTGTTCACGGTTTATTCTGACAACCTCTACTCTCAAGTAGAACTGAATGTGTGTTTAATTCAGTCAAGAAGAAAATATCGTTTAAATTTTAAAGTTTTTGTAAGTTTTCGGACTTTGTGTGTCAATGTAATGGCGTTTTAAACTGATATAGGTAAAAAACTCATTAATTTAACAGGATGTATAGTGTTCCAGTTGTTTTGGTCTGAGTAAAACTTACGGTGTTTATCCATAGTCGTTGGTGACTATGTACGTTTTAGTTTAGAATATGGTGTTTGGTTTTCTGTTTTTAGCTGTCTGGCTATGCATTTTATTTTGGTAATCAGTTATATGCTGATGTGGCAATTTTTTTCCGCCGAATTATCAATTTACTGACTTAAGCTTCACTGTATCTTAATATCGATACGCAATGCTTTCGTTTTATATCTATTATAAGATTGTTACGGTAGTGTTGGATTAATGGTAATTCCTTAGTGACAATCTAAATTGGTTCCAATTCTAATGCACAGCTATTTCAACTCTCTTGATAAACGTTAGATTTTATTAATAGGATTGCTATTAACCTATTAACCATTATCTGCCCTTGTTAATGTTAGTCATCTGTATAATTGGGAAGCGTTAAACGGTTAGTACACTATAAATTTGACCGCATTGGAGTTATTGTATTGAAATTATCACACGTGAGAAGGCGATTTTCATTGGTTGATTACATCACGTGGTGTAAGGGCATGATATTATACTTTCATACGTTAGCCAAGATTGTCTATCTAATATGCAAATGACTGATCATGTTTTTTCTTATCTTCATGCTTCACTGCGAGATGACTGAAGTCATGTGACTCTGGATGTAATATGAATTCAAACTCTTGTATAAGCGTAGTTGGTTGACTGTCGCCGCATCACAAATTTGGTGGTTGAGCTTTGTTTTTTGTTGAATCTCTCACTATCGAGAAAGGATGTAAAAATGATTTTGTATGACGTGGTTTTAGAAAAAAAATGTAAACTTTAGTCAGATTGATTCGCAGTAGATAAATGCTCTTGCTTTTTGACCCTCCTGTGCACCTATTTTCACCTTTTAAATCGTTGATCTGTTTATAAATATGAAGCTATCTCAAGACCGTGCTGGGAGCTGCAACGTAAGTTAGATAAGAATTTTGCAAACGTTATCCTGGTGCAGTGGTTTTTACTTTTAAGTAATCAATCATTTTAAAAAGGAATTTTCGGAGACTTTTGTGTATTTTTTAACTAATTTTACAGTATTTTTTAAACGTGTCCAAACTGTTAAGTGCACTTAAGGCGTTGCATTAAGATTAGTAAAGTCGTGCTATGTCTCACTGTATTTTCTATTTTTTGCAGTGCTCCCACCAGTCTTGGTTCCACGTCACAGCGAGTATGTTCCATCTCACAGTATGATTCATAATAACTCACACAACCACATGCCGCCCAACGCTAACTACCCCAATAATAGTAACAGGTAAAAAAGGACGTATATGTAACAAGAGGACATAATTATGTATTGATTTTTAACGAGCATTGTTTCAGTCACTATCTCAAATCGAATTTCAAGTAATTTTTCTTGCGTTTACTTGATATTTTGTTTTAAGAGGTCAAATGTATTAAAAGATTGTAGAATCAACTTGTCAAAAAATAGGCCTCCTCAAATTTTAGTAGGTTCATCACATTAAGAACCTTTTAAAACTAAAAACCTTTTCAGCTTCTTTTATTGTGATGACTTTGTGTCAATCATTCATGCTGAACTGTGAGGGTAAGAGTAGCTTCTCGAGATTTGAATAGATACACCATAAGCATAATGTTTAATCCAGAAGTTAAAAATTTGATAATTTTTTGATTTAAGGTCAAATCATCCTGTTATGGGTCATACTAATATGCCTAGCCAAAGTCCTGCATCTCCATTTGGAGGATCACAGCAATCAGATGCGTATCCATCCAGCTCTTTCGCTCCTCCTCAATCTCCTGATGGATCCATTACTGGACCGAGCTCTCCATACAGCTTACCAGCTGATACCCCACCTCCTGCCTATATGCCCCCTGATAACGATAAACAAGAAAATGCGATGGATATTAGTAAACCAACCCCTACACCCCAGCATATTGGATCACCCCCGAATTTTCGCCACGGTAAGAATGTTTTAAACTAGATTACTATGCCTCTTAGCCAGTGGTTTTCAACTTTTTTGGTAGAGCGAATCCGTAACAAAACCTTTCAGAGTTTAAGGAACCCCTGAGCAATAATTTAATTGTCTTATGCAAAACACATCATTTAATTGATAAAATAAAAGTGAAATACTTATGTTTAGATTCATTTACAATGAAAATACATACTTAGACTGTGCAACACACTAAGTCTCAAATAAATGTTTAAAAAGTTCCCGACAGGCTGTTTTGCCGTGAAGCTCTTCATGGGGGATGGTAAAGCCATGAAAAACGAAACTTTATTCAAATACTGTAGACTTATGCTCTGGCGCTTGCCATTGAGTTCTCTGTTTGGCGCAACGCGTATATCTCACTGCATAACTTGGACTTCGCGTAATGGTGCACCACTACGCATTTCAATAAAATACAGAATAGATTCTAATATACAGGGTGATCCGAAAGTAACTCCCTATTCTAAAATAAAAATGGTTTGTTTTTGAAGTGTAATTTCTTCATTTATTAAACATGAGAAAAAGTGCATTGCATGGACTTCCATTTAAAATTCAATATCTTTTTATTTGTTTATTTAAATGTGGTTGAATTTTTTAAAAATTATTATTCATCACAATTAGTATGTTAATTTACAAAACATGATTTAACTTTATTTCAAATTTAAGTTAAAATTATAAAAATATAGAAACAAGAGCATAGATGTAATTGCCGCAGACTGAGTAACTTACACGCAAAAACTGAGAAAGTTGTCAGTAAATTTGAATAAGTCATAGTTATTTTAGAATAGGGAGTTACTTTCGGATCACCCTGTAGAGATAAGAACATAGATTCTCAGATTTGAATGTATACTCGTGAAACCCTTGTTGAAAACTACTGCTCTGAGCGCCTATTGCTTGCATTACATTGAATTTGAAAGTTATACTCACTATTTTGTTTTAGTAGGTATTTGGTGCTGAAAAAGCTGATGCAAAGTAATTTTTTAAAATGTTTGATATACGTCTTAGATGTGCTGAAACAGCTACAAATATTAGTATTTGAAAAATACTTAGAAATATCTAGGAACTTTGAATAAAGAAACTTCTAGAAACTTTGCAAATGATACGTTGTTGTTTAAGGTTGGATTAACTTTAATTGTTGGAATAGATAATAGCTTGTCGCTTAAACAGTTGTAAGTAAGCAATTGTTTTGTCTGTGCTTTTCAAAAAACATTCATTTGATGCTAATTTTAGTATTTATCTTTTTCGTCCACCTAGTTCCTATATTGGGTTTTTGTAAGTCCTTTTTTTCTGCGACCGCCTAACCTATTCTGAAAGAAGATATTTTGGATTTGTGCGTATCAATAATCTATTTTTTCGAATGTAGCATTTTCAAAATTTGAAAAATGTTAATTGGGCCGTTTTCGTCGTGCATTACAAAGCAATTTTTCTCGCTCAGATTTTTTTTCGTTGTTATCGGACTGTAGCAGCCGTGTAGGTGTTTGTTCTTTCAATTATTTTAACAAAGCTATGCATCAAGCTTACCTGATTTAAATTTTTCTTACAGTTTGGTAGAACTGTTTTCTGCAAAGATCTTTAACTACCAGGTATTGGGTAGTTAACCGGTAAATTTTTTTTCCGAAATTATTACTCCTTGGTATTTATATTGCTCTTGGTTTTATCGGGCTGAAAAAAATACAAATAGAGCACATGAAACGAAATCTAGCTCATGCAGTAAAGTCCATGTTGGTTAGTGCTTCTACATAAGTAACTGTGGATGTCATCGCTCAAGCTTTGGCATGACTTGACTGGGTAATAAACCCAGTCTTTTTACATCGAAGAGGTTTTAACTAGGTCAAGTAGCTGCTTATGAAATTTGTTTTAGGTGCTGATGTCCAGCCGGTTGCATACAGCGAGCCGAAGCACTGGTGCAACGTAGTTTACTACGAGTTGAACAACCGAGTCGGCGAAGCTTTCTGTGCATCCAACACATCTATAATAGTGGATGGGTTCACTAACCCTTCGTCGACATCCAATCGATTTTGCTTGGGACAGCTTTCAAATGTAAATAGAAACTCGACGATTGAAAATACAAGACGGCATATTGGAAAGGGTATGTTTGGTAGTTCTCCCACTTGACCATAAGTTAGATTTCCTAGTACAGTGTACTCAATTAAAAAAACTATTTAAACAAATATTTTTAACGTCGCATGTTTTTGAGCAATAAAATTCTGGTGAGTTTTTTAGATTTACCGACTTTGCCCAACGAGTAATATTCGGCATTTTATAACCAAACTGTCAACTAATAACTACACCATAGATCACATACTTTTAAAATATGTTTACCTCGTCCTGTCGATTGTATTTCACGATTGACTGGTTTAGCTACCTCCCGTTTTACTACGAATTAGTTTCTCTTTGGCTGTCTATTAAAGGTTGGCAACGGCTAAGTTTTTTTTATGATAGAAGTTTTTACTGCTTCTGAAGATCCAGCTGCTCATAACTATGTGACATGTGTTACTCACCTTATCCATTATCATTAGCCTTATCCATGATCATTGTCGTTATCCATTCTTGCAAACACTGAAAAACGATTTTCAATCCATTAGCCTGCTACAACAATCTGTAAAGTAGTGGATACTTTGGCTAGAAATTAAAGTCCACCAAAAATAAGACACTGCTCTGTGCATGCTTTCGGTGGTGTAAGACCCTGAATATATGGTCTAGATACGATGTGGCCAGTTGCCAGAGATGGGCGTTTGTCGAGATAATTTATCGGCGATAATTTTTTACCGATTATCGTTATCGCTCAGAATATTTTTGATTTATCGATTACCGATATCGCTTTTGTAATATATTTTGTTATCGCCGATAAATTATCGCGATAAACGATTGTTCATGCACACAGGGTAAAGTCAGTGAGTTCGCGTTATGGAAAAATACACGTGTTCGTAAAGTCTTGTTGCAATTTAACAAAATATCTCTTTGTTTTGTTTTGTTTGATTCCACGGCAGAGTCCGTGAACTGCTCTCTTGAAAAATCTAGAAAAACGTTTTTGCAATAATGACTTACAAAAAAACTTCGTCAAGCATATCGAAAATTTACCGTAACATTTATCGGAAAAATTTATCGGCGATAATTTATCGATTACCGATATCGCTTTAAGAAATTGAGTTTTATCGGTATCGCCCTAAGCTTTTTTGAAATTATCGTTATTGCTTTTGTACAGAAAGGTTTATCGTGCCCATCACTGCAGGTAGCTTAGCAAGAAATTTTAAGAAGGGGGAGAGGACAAAAACTGCCATAGCCACCAAAAGAGTCCGGCATATTTCAGTCACTCAGCTACAGTTTTCTTTTTTGCTAAAAGGCGAAGCCGAGGGTGGGCTTGGCACAATACCTACCTCCCGCCAAGAACTGCTACTGAATGTGGCCATTAAACTGATGATATATCAGTTCTTTGTTATTTGTCAATGAGTTATTGCAGCGTTCAGTTTTAAATTTCTGAATCTTTTACTTTTTTATGAATGGGAGATTTGCTTTATTCCAACTAGTTTATTCACAAATTTTATGATGCTTGATAACTCGTAAACGCCTGGTTGGAATACAGCCGTAAAATAGTCAATGGATGGCTGTTATATGGAGAAACGATAGCCCTGGAAAGTACTCGTATGAGTTACATTTACCGTAAACAATAGACTTGAAACCAGATTCTTTTTTAGGCGTGCATTTGTATTACGTTGGGGGTGAAGTGTATGCTGAATGTCTCTCTGATTCATCAATTTTTGTCCAATCACGAAACTGCAATTTTCATCACGGTTTTCACCCCACAACAGTGTGCAAGATCCCACCGTCTTGCTCGCTCAAAATCTTCAACAACCAAGAATTTGCCCATCTGCTCTCACAGTCTGTAAACCACGGCTATGAAGCAGTGTTTGAACTGACGAAAATGTGCACAATCAGAATGAGCTTCGTCAAGGTATGCCAGTCAAATTGAATTCATCCGATGTGTATTTGTATCGGATCAATTGATATTGTTTTTATTCTATTCTGTGTTTGATTAATTTGAATAATTAATTGGCCAACATTCAATTTCACCCATTTTTTGACAGTTTTAATCAGGTTCCAGTGATCATCAAAATTTCTTACCACACGAAACAATTTTTTTATCCCCTAAATTGTTCACTGTTGTATGTGTGCTCACTGTTGGGTCTACAAAATTATTTTTGTTACTTGTCAACACGTTTTCACCTTCATAAGCAGCTTAGTATTCATCTTCGGTACACGACAACTGACCGCGAGTCATCTGACTGGGTCGCAAACTGACCGCCAGGACAACTGGCCACCGCAACAACTGACCGCCAAAAACGCCTATTTTATTAACAAGAACTTTCGTCACGTAGAACTACAACAAATCCTGACCCAACATAACCCGTAACCCGGGTCTAACCGGACCTAAGCCTAACCCTAACCGAACTTAACCCTTACCGCAAACCCGGGTCTAACCGGACCTAAGCCTAACCCTAACCGAACTTAACCCTTACCGCATCTAATCCTAAGCAAACCTAACCCTTGCCTAACCTATTTCGATCTGTAACCCTAACTTAAACATCAGAATTGATTGAAAAATTTGCCCGGGATGTAATAGCCTTGTCAGATTATACAGCGCACGAAGCTATGCTTGTTTTCGAGCCTTGTTACTCCCCGCCGTGAGCCTGTTTTCGAGCCTTGTCAAATTATACAGCGCACAAAGCGCGTTTTCGCTACGATACAGCGCACGAAGTTGTTTTTGGCGGTCAGTTTGCGGCGATCAGTTGTCCGTGTTCGTTCATCTTTGTCCTTTTTCTTGATTCAAAATACATTGGACTTGCATCACAATTGATTTTGCTTTGATCTTGACCTTGAAACTTGTAATGTGGAAAGCGTAATGGTTTGGCCCGCGAGAAACGAACTCTTGGCCGGATTTCGGATGAATAAATATCACCAAAGTTGTCTTATAGTTTTGGACAAAGTTTTACATTTTTTATAGGGCTGGGGTGCTGAATATCATCGACAAGATGTGACTTCGACGCCATGTTGGGTTGAAATCCACTTAAATGGGCCTTTACAGTGGCTGGACAAGGTCCTCACTCAAATGGGTTCCCCAAACAATCCCATTTCTTCCGTGTCGTGATGCACTCACTGCTCCTGCTCTTCTTGGGACTGCGTGAGACTTTTGATTTGTCAACTATGATAAATTGGCTCGTTTTTTGCTACGATTTTTATGCTTTGAAATTAAAGCCTTTGTATCAGTGAAGCAGATATCTAGGACGGGCGTCTGCGATTTTTTATTGACCTAGAAAGTAATTAAAATTTTTAAACGAGTAACCTTGTGAAACTAGTGAAATATTTTAACTGCATTGTGTTTGTCTAATTTCGCTTCATTCTGAATAGTTTGTTTCGTTTGCTGTAAACGATAAAAAATAAATTAAATTAACGGAAAAGGTTGCGAAAAAACGAACGATAGGCCTAACGATAACCCGTTTTCGGATTTAAATTTTCTGCAAAAGAACATTCTTAATTTTGCCCACTTTTGAAAACTACGTTTGGTATATTTGTGTAAAATATGCGTGTGGAATTGACCTTGCATCGGTTGCTGATGCGTATATGGGTAGAAAAAATGACCTCCTGTGATCTAGAACAGTTTAAGTAAGTGTGGAGGACTACCGCTGCAAATGATCCCAGTAAATTTGTTTTAAATAATTAGATCTTAAATGAGCACTGAGCAAAGAAATATTACATTACTGATATGCCACTTTTGCTGCCCGTTTGTGTAATTTTTAGTTTTTATGACGCTTGTGAGAATGACTTTGGAATTCCAGTATTGAGAACGTTTGCCCATAGTGCATTTTCCGTTAAAAACTGATTTGCAAATGCAACGTTTTTTAGTTTTTCGAAAGGGGCGTCTTTCGGGATTTTTCCGGTATTTAATTTCCCTTTCCACATGTTGAATTTTCATGGGCTTTTAGGCCCGCGGTTTTTCTAGTTTTTGCATCATAATTTATTAATGTCATAATCACTTTTTTTAACTATGACATCAAGAAATTGATTATGATGTAAAACCTAGGACCACGAACCGCAGGCATGAAGCCCATTAAAATTGGACATGTGGACAGAGGAGTAAATATCTGGATAATTTAAACTGCATTTAAGTGTGTTTTTGTTGTACATAGCGCTTTGTAAAAACGTGCCATTTGTAAATTCATTGCGTAGTGTAGGCCTATGAAGAAATTTTTCACAACGATGAAAGTTACTGTACGATGTTGTGAAAAATGCTCTGTAGCCTTTTTTGTGGTTTCCTAAGTTTGATATTTGACTGTAATGTTGATTTAATGAACTTTCGTATGGTGCTGTCACTGCTGATGCGATATTTTGCTTAGCCAAATCTTTTCATAATATGGCTCTATTAAAACAAGTGATGTTCGCTTTTGAAATAATGATTTTTTATGAATGGTGCAGACATTTGCAATTTGAAGCAATTAAATCTGTTCAGTCTACAAAGTACTGTAGTGCTTCTTATTCATATAAATTGTATTAACTGATCGCATTTGCAAGTATTGTGCTGCTTTTGATATTTTCATATTACTTAACCACTTGCTTTGAAACTGCATCGTGTTGGGCCTAGTTGCAGCGTGAATAAAAAGTGAAAATACATTTTGCAAACTTACAGTAGGAAATCTCGGTCATGCTTGGTTGGCCGAGCTCGGTGTTATGATAATTGTTTTGGGGAGATGTAGAGTTCAGCGCAGGGAAATAGAGGCCCTAGTGAACAATGATCAGACTAATCTGTACGTACAAGAAGCTCTTGATGGTCGATGTAGCAATAAAAAAGGTCTTCGTTGTACGTGACGAAGCCTCTAATTTCTCCGAGGCCTTAAGCTTTAGCCTGCCTGCCTACCCTATTGGTAAATCCGTCCCTGGTTCAGCCAAGGCCACCTGTCCTTGGTTCAGCGGACATGTTTTCAGAAAGAAGTCGGTAATGAGTTTCTGATAGCAGATTCATAGTTCAGTTTTTTAATTGTTTTGAATAACTTTTTGGCTGAAGTTAGATTAAACGCGTTGGTCATAGGGTCTTAGTGCCGCAACTTCTAAACCACCGCATCCTTTGCTCGGGCACCAGCTTACTGGAGACGCGTTTGATCTATTACCCTGATCAGGAGCATGCCCAACCTTTCTGCTACACAGAACAAATTTCTTAGGATAATGTCTTAATTAAGGCGTCATCTAACAGAAAAATTGCGGAATGACCAGCTGACCGCCTCTTTTCTCTCCGACGCCCCTCACTGTGATGAGTTCCATACTTCCATCCATCACCGAAACGACAAAATATTTTTGATACTATAACCACGTGTCAGGAGCGTATTTAGAGGGGCATTGTGCCATGCTCCCCCCCCCCTTTTTTTTGACTCCGCCTTTTAGTAAAAAAGAACAAAACTAATGGTCGTAAGTGACTGAAATATGTATGATTACTGTGGCTTATGGCCAGGAGCGAATCCAGGAGGATGAGGGGTATGCATCCTCTCACCAGCTGTTTTCAAAAACGACTTTGATGTATACAATTTTTCCGTAATTTCGAACCTCTTCGATAGCTATAAGCCTTTTATGCCTTAAGCACGCATAATCGAAAATGTGCGAAAAAAATGCGACATTTTCGGCAAAGCACTCAGAATTAGGGTCAAAAAATGTAAACAAAATTTGCCTGAAAATTATTCAAACAGCACCAAAATAGCCATTTCAGCATGTAAATTTCCAAAAATTTTCCGGAGGAGCATGCCCCCGGACCAGGGTTGGGAACAGGACCGCAACCAGGGGGGATTCGGTTCCTTACAAATTCGCCCACCTATAAAAAATTGGTTACTATAATAAGCCTACATGATACCGGTATAGGTAATTTGGCTCCCCCTAAAATATTTTTCGCTCCCCTAAGCATTTGCTTCTAGTTGCGGGCCTGGTTGGGAATCGATACCCCGAAAAGTAAAGGAATAATCGATATTCGATAGTTCACCAAGAAGTAAAGAAATAATCGATTTCGATGGTAGTTTAAAAAAGTAAAGAATGAAGAATAATTATTGTAATTGATATTCGATATTACACTGAGCATTTAGCGGTGTACGCCAAGCATTTTTTGTGATCTCCTCACGTTCATGCGGTAACTTACAGACAAACGAGGGACACCGGACATAGCATACGCGAAGCAACTTTGCAATTAAGAATCTTGTTTTTTGGCGCAAAAATAAATTTATCAGCAAAAACTAGGTAGTGACATAGGCCTACCGACGATTATTTTAAAATTTTTAAAGTGAGATAAAGTAACCTGGACAAAAAGAATCGATTATGGAATATCGAACAGCGCCGAAAAAAAAAGTAAAGACAAGGCCATATTCGATACTCATTCAAAAAAGTAAAAGCTCCAATGCATTTGATGAACAAAAAGTAAAGAATATCGCAATCAAATATCCGAGGGGGTTGGGGTCGGGAAAGTTGTCGTTCTCGCGTCAAATCGACATGTACCCTTGGACATTTGGGGCAAATGAGCACTTGCGGAAAATGAGCACCAAGAAAAATGAGCACCAGGGGAAACGGGTATTTGCGGCAAATGAGCACTTTGGACCAACAAATGGGCACTTAGGGAACGATGAGCATTGGGGCAGATGGGCATAGGGGGAAAATGGGCAATTGGGGCTAATTGGCACTAGGAAAAATGAGCACCAGAGCAAATTAGCAATTGAGGCAAATGGGCATTTGAGACCGATGGACATTGGAGCAAATGGGCATTGGGGGAAAATGAGCACCAAAGCAAATGGGCATTGGGCAAATGAGCACTTTGGGCAAATGGGTGTTTGGGTGAAATGGTTGGCCTATTTGGGACAAATGGCATTGAGAGCATGAGAGTACTGGGACAAATGGGCATTTGGGGAAATGGGCATTTTGGTACAAATGGGTACTTTGGGACCGATGAGCTTTGGAGCAAGTGGGCATTGGGGGTAAATGGGCAATTTGGGGCAAATAGGTATTTGGGACATTGGGGGACTGGGACAAATAGACATTTGGGAAAATGGGCACTTTGGACCGATGGGCGTTGAAGCAAGTGGGGACATATGGGCACCAGAAAAAATGACATAAACAAGTGAGCACTAGGGGCATATGAGCACCAGAGAAAAATTAGGGCAAATGGGCACTTTACGATTGATGTGTGCGGCTATCGGGGGCTAATGAGCACTTGGAGAAATGGGGCACCAGGGCAAATGAGCACCGGGAGAAATGGGCACTGGGGGAAATGAGCAAAGAGGGCAAATTGGCACTTTGGGGCAAATGGACCCTGGGAGAGATGGGGACCGAGAAAATTTGTTCTGAGTGCCCATTTGCCCCAATGTCCATTAGTTATATTATTCCTATCAATTCTTAAGCTCATAATTTGTATTAGCTTTGTTACAATATCTCTATTAATTCTAAGCCCTATCAGGTTTATTAGGCCTAACATTTGGACCGCGGTCCGCCAGATAAGTAGCCATGTTGTAGACCTTACCGTGCCAACATAGTTTTCTATAAAGTCCGTGTAACTCACAAGTTATAAGGACTGTGGTTTTCTATAATATGGTTGAACAATTCTTTTTGATCTTGTCACGCTTCAATGATGAGTTACGAAAGTAAAAATTCCACTATATAATTTCAGTGCAGCAACCATAGGTGTAACTGTACCGGTACTGTAATGCAGCGGTTCTCAAAGTGGGTGATATATCGCCTCCATGGGGGCGAAAGAGAGACACCATGGGGCGAAAAGCGAAATAGGGGCGAAAGTGGCGAAAAGGGGCGATAACTCATGAAACATGTAAGACCATTTTTTGGTCTTCCCCTGATTTTGTGCGGAAAAATGAACGCCTGCGACCGTGAAGACCTTTTTTGGTTTTCCCACGCTTTCCCACACCCCCCCCCACACAACACTTTTCCACACTACCGCACCTCTCTTCACATATACTCACATCTTTCACTGCACTTCTCACCACCCCCAGACCTTCCCACACATCTCCCCTCCTTCCCCACACCTTGCCACACTCTCCGCACAGCATCTACCCTCTCTTTCCCTCACCTTTCACCGCATTTCACACTTCCCCTAACCCATGCACATCTCCCTCCACCTCTTTCCGCATTTCCTCCACACCTCCGTACACCCCCATACTTCTTCCCACATCTCCCCTTACCTTCCCCACTGCCCACATCTCTCCCCACATTTCCCTCACCTCTCCCCACATCTTACTTCCCCCGACACCTCTCCCCACATCTCCCCTCACCTCCTTTCACACATCCGCCACTCCTCTCTTCACCTACCCCACATCTCAACACACTTCCCACATTTCTCTTCACCTCCTCCACATCTCAACACACTTCCCCACACAACTCTACACACCTCCACTCACACTTTCTCTCACCTGCCCCCACACCCCAAAACACATCCCCACACCTTTCCCAGTCCCCCTACACCTCAACACATTTCTCCATACCTCTCGCCACCATTTGCTTATTTGCCCATTTGCTCCAAACTCCCCATTTTTCCAAATGTTTATTTGTGCCAATGCTCATTGGTCCCAAATGCCTTTTTGCCCCAAAGTGCCGAGTGGTATGGAGCGTCTGTCTCTTGAGCTGTAGACTCGGGTTTGATTCTGAGTCGGGCCAAACCAATGACTTTAAAAAAAATTGGTATTCACAGCTTCCCTGCTTGACGCTCAGCATTAAAGGGACAGTGTGGAGAACAAGCCGGCAAGTATACTTGTTGTGCCGTTGGGAAAGGCACTTAGCGGGATTCCCCCATCTTGGTGTGGTAGACAGATGGCCGGCAACTCCTAAGCGAGCTCGTATAGCGCATTGATCGCTTTCTCGTGACAGGAGGATAAATATGCAACTAAATAAATATAAATAATAAAATGCCCTTTCCCCCAAATGTCCATTTATCCCAGTCCCCAAATGCCCTCAATGCTATTTATCCCATATACCCATTGGCCCCAAAGTGCTCATTTGCTCCAAATGCCCATTTGTCCCAATCCCCACATGCTCTCAATGTCCAATTTTCCCATATACCTATTTGCCCCCAATGCCCATTTGCCCTAATTACCCATTTGTCCTGGTGCATATTTTTCCTGGTCCCCATTTGCACCAAAGTGCCCATTATGCCCCCAATACCCACTTTCCCCGATGCTCATTGGTCCCAAAGTGCCCCTTTACCCCAAAGTGCCCGTTCATCCAAATGTCCATTTGTCTTAGTCCCCACATGCCCTCAACGCCCATTTGTCCTATCTACCCATTTGCCCCAAAGTGCCCATTTGCCCCAAATGCTCATTTTCTCTGATGCTCATTTTTCCTGCTGGCCATTTCCCCCCAAGTGCCCATTTGCCCCCAATGCTCACTTGCTCCAAAGCTCATCGGTCCCAAAGTTCCCATTTGCCCCAAAGTGCCCATTTCCCCAAATACCCATTTGTCCCAGTCCCCACATGCCCATTTGTCCCAAACACCCACTTGCCCAAAGTGCTTATTTGCCCCAATTGTCGAATGCCCATTTGCTCTGATGCTCATTTTTCCTGGTGGCCATTTCCCCCCAATGCCCATTTGCCCAAATGCTCACTTGCCCCAATGTCCATCGGTCCCAAAGTGCCCATTTGCTCCACAGTGCCCATTTACCTCATAAATGCCCATTTGCTCTGGTGCTCATTTTTCCTGGTGGTCATTTCCCCCCAAAGCCCATTTGCCCAAATGCTCACTTGCCCCAATGTCCATCGGTCCCAATGTGCCCATTTGCTCCAAAGTACCCATTTGCCCTGGTGCTCACTTTTCCTGGTGTCCATTTACCCCAAGTGCCCAGCATTTGCCCCCAATGCCCACTTGCCCCAATGCTCATCGGTCCCAAATGCCCATTTGCCCCAAAGTACCCATTTCCCCAAATGTCCATTTGTCCTACCGGACTTTTCCACTTAATGTATCGGGTACATTAACTGGAAAATAACAAAATTTCAAAATAAGTTTAGTTCAGGTTAATGTACCATGGTACATTAAGTGGAAACACACAATATGTGCTTATTCCGACAATTTATTTAAACACTTTCATTGACAACATAATTCAAAAAGCTTGAAACTAAGGTAAAAATTTTGAGGAATAAAAGTTTGCTCCAAATTTTATCACGTCACAGTGTTGGAATAATGGCCCCTTTAAACACCTCATACACATGTTTTTATCACAAAGTTTACATGCGCTAATCATGCGGGAACCAAAATTGTTTTGTCACAATGGCTTTTGTAACAAAAACCTATTAATTGACATTCAAACTGAACAAAACTTTGGTGCCTATTAATGTACCATGGTACATTAATACCATGGTACATTAATAGGCGCCTGTTTCCAGTTAATATACCCATGGTACATTAACTGGGGGGGGGGCCAGGTGCTCATTTTTCCTGCTGCCCATTTTCCCCAAGTGCGCATTTGCCCCCAATGCCTACTTGCCCCAAAGCTCATCTGTCCTAAAGTGCCCATTTGCCCCAAAATGCCCATTTCCCCAAACATCCATTTGTACCAGTCCCCACATGCCCATTTGTACCAAACACCCATTTGCCCGAAGTGCTCATTTACCCAATTGCTCAATGCTCATTTGTTCTGGTGCTCGTTTTTCCTGATGCCCATTTTCCTCTAAAGCCCATTTGCCCCAATGTCCATCGGTCCCAAAGTACCCATTTGCTCCAAAGTGCCCATTTGCCCCAATTGCTGATTTGCTTTGGTTCTCATTTTTCCTGGTGCCCATTTCCCTTAAATGCCCATTTCCCCCAATGCTCACTAGCTCCAATGTCCATTATTGGTCCCAAGGTGCCCATTATGCTTCAAAGTGCTCATTTGCCGCAAATACCTATTTGCCCTGGCGCTCATTTTTCCTGGTGCCCATTTTCCCCAAGTGCTCATTTGCCCCCAATACCTACTTGCCCCAATGCCCATCGGTCTCAAAAGTTATCGTTTGCCCAATTAAGTGCCCCAAACACCCTTTTGCCCCGGTGACCGGTTACCCTTGTAACTGCGCCCATTTTTCCTGGTGCCCATTTTTCTTAAGTGCCCATTTGCCCCAAATAGCTAAGTGACCATTTGCCCCAGCGCCCTATTTTTTTACATTCCTAATCCAAGTCAAAACAGTAGGCCCAATGGTTTCTGCCGCTAGGGGGTGCTGGAATTGTAGTGCGTGTGCCCCTATGCATAGTCGTACCCCATATGAAATCATAGAGCCTTTAGGGATTCACAAACATTCGCATGTTTTTTTTTCCCACCAAAAACAATAATTTGATATATTCGGCCACTAGAGGGTGCTACATATGATCTTGCATCCGTCATTATCATACCCCAAAATGGGGCGCCCCTTAATTAGTCATTATTTTGACAAACCAGACCTGCAACGTATTTCTCAGGTAACGTTACCAGCCCTTATGGCAAATAACACGCATGTCGCCTAATTTAATAATAGCGTATTTTTACCATAGGCCTACATTAAATTGCATTGGTATGGAAGAATGGAATGGAATATGGAAAACAATTTTAGTATGGAATGGAATACGGAATTGAAAATTTTCAGTATGGAATGGATATGGAATGGAAGAAATTTTGCTGTATGGACTATGGAAAAACGTCTTCCATTCCATTCCTTAGCATGCCCTGGTCTTTGGTAGTGGCTAATCGAAATAAAAGTGACATTTCGAATTTTTTGTAGCCTAGTTAGTCATATACCGGTATATTTTTTATTTTTTGTTGAAGCCTAATCAGCAAGCACTAAAAAGGAAAGACCGCGATTGTGGCAGCATTGGCAGGCGTAATAATGGTATTATTAATAGCAACAACAGTTAAGCCCGAGTGACACGAAGCTAATTTATTAGCCGCTAATGCACTAGCTGCTAATAAATTAACCAACTCGCTCAGTGTGACCGGTTATTCGCTACTTGCTGGCAGCACTCGCTAGCTAAATTACTCGCCGCTAATAAAGTTGAACATTTTGCACCAGACGGGATACGTTTCGACTATTAAATTAAGTCTCTTCAGTGGTGCTATGAGCTTCAAATCCATGAAGTACATCCATCAACCTACAATGCATTCTTCCAGATAACCTTTATTCTACCTAATTCCTATAAAGGTTAATTCGCGTTTCTTGTTTCTCGATTTCATTGGGAGACATGATGTTAATGGTCCTGCATGGCAATGACGGTGTGCATACACAAAACAGAGGTAGCAAAGACATATTAGGTGCTACTACACACTACACCCCCGTGATGACTATAAAGTATGGGATGGCTCTCAAGTCTAAGACTGACTATAAGCTTGATCTGATGGCTAGGACTGACTATGAGTCTAAAGCCTTGGACTAAAGTCTAGGACTAAAGTCTAGGACTGACTATAAGCTTGATCTGATGGCCTATGGTCAAACTTAGAAAATGAAATTACTCCGCGGGGAAATAGCAACTCCACACCATGCAAACCCTTTTGACCCAACCTATAGCTAATCTCCCAATCAGTTTCTTTACTTTAACTAACCCGTTTTTGCAGCAAGCAACAGTTGTTTGTAATTTTTATCATCAATAACCAACCGTACTCTGGCAACTCCATTAGTCTAACAGTTTCCAGAGGTGTTTAGGAGCCGGAGTCAAGCAAATTTTTTCGGAGCCGGATTGGACTCGGAGTTAAGTTTAACCTCAGTGAACTTGTAAGATTCTATCGAATAACCAAGTCAGAAGTTTTTTAACGCCTAATGTTTCCAGTCGATCACAACGATGTTAACATTAACAAAGGATATTGGTTAAATTTCATAGCTCCTCTTCTAAACAACATAAAACCAAGAGTTATAGATCGTCAAATAAGCTAAGTTAGGTAGGCCTACCTTGCAAAGGAAATCTCGTTTCTCACGCTCACCTGCCACGCCCTCAACTGCAACTCAAACTTGCTCGAACCAAACAACCAGCGAGCACAACCAGGAAACTGCAATGAGCTCACCAGAATCGAACAAGTGGAATTCAGCCAAGCGGTATGTCACGTGAGCGCGACCAGTCAACCAAAAAATAAATACAAATTCAGAAATAAATACAAATTCACGTAACAGTACTTTTAGTTCTTACAGTCGACCCACTTAACAAAAAAGCATTGTTAGGTATGTCCACAAAAATGTTGTGAACTTGTGATCTGATAATTGTTTTTTGAAGAAGTTCATCTGTATTTGTTGCCGTTTCCAAAGTTTGCTGTTTTTATTTTCTGTTTTTAAAACTTTGAAGGAGTCATTAATTGCAGATTGTTTAAGTACGTAGAAGAAATGAAAAAAAGTGACTAGCAGATCATAGTCAAATAAATATAATGAAATTGCTCACCATTATTTTTTTTTTCATTTCTCAGTATAGGAATAGGCAACACGATTTGAGCAGATGAACTCTCAACTCGGACTTTCGTTCCGGACACTAAGTCGCTAAGCACTGAGAGTGGTTCCACTGTTAGTAATAACGGATACACTGTGGTTTCGTCAAAACTGGAGTAGGAGTTGCAGCTGGAGTGACCATTTCTTTAAGCCACTATTGTACTGTAAACTACAAGGTTTTGTAAATTAACTGCAAGACTTTTAAGATAATTTCAAACCAACTACAACCCCCCCACCTCGACCCCAACCCCTTCGACCCCAACCTCACAAGAAACTACAAGGTACTTGTAAATTAACTGCAAGACTTTTAAGATAATTTCAAACCAACTACAACCCCCCTCATCTCGACCCCAACCCCTTCGACCCAAACCTCACAAGAAACTACAAGGTACTTGTAAATCAACTGTAAGACTTTTAAGGTAATTTCAAACCAACTACAACCCCCTCACCTCGACCCCAACCCCTTCGACCCCAACCCCCTGACCCCATGCAAAATCCTGACCCCAACCCCCCTGACTCCAACCCCCCCGACCTCCACCTTCTGACCCTAATCCCCCAACCTCAACCCCCCCGACCCCAACCTCCTTCGACCCCAACCCCCCGACCCCAACTCCTCCCGACCTCACCTCCCCTCCGACTCCAACCCCCCCAACCCCAACCCCCCTACTTCACCCCCCTGACCCCAACTCCACCCCCCCAACTCCAACCCCCCGACCCAACCCCTGATCTCAATCCCCCGACCCTAACCCCCCGACCCCAACCCCCCCGACCCCAACTCCCGATCCCAACCCCCCGACCTCACCTCACCTCCTCTCCGACCCTAACCCCCCCGACTCCACCCCCGACCCCAATCCCCCGACTCCAACCCCCCGACCCCAACCCCCCGACTCCAACCCCCCGACCCCAACCTCAACCCCCCACTCCACTCCCCAACTCCAACTTTCGTCACTTGGAACTATCATCACGTGAAACTCCTGTCACGTGGAACTTTTGTCACACCATACTTCGACGACGCCAACCGGACTCCCAGATGTTTCTTTTGGTTTCTCGGGCATATTTCTTAACCAATTTTGACGTTGGGGGACGGGATGGAGAAGTGTGGGGGAGGTGTGCGAGAGTGTATGGGGTGAGTGTGAAGGGTGAAATGTAGGAAGAGGTCAGAGGTGTGGGAAAGTGTGTTGGGGTGTAAGGGAAATGTGGGGATGGGTGTAGGAAAATGCGTTAGGGTGCTGGGGGAGGTGAGGGAAAGTGTGTTGGGGTTTGGGGAGAGGTGAGGGGAGATGTGGGAGAAAGTGTGTTAGGGTTTCCCATACCTCCCCACATCTCCCTTCACCTCTCCCCCACACTCCAAAGGCACTTCTTTACACCCATCCCCACATTTCCCCTTACACCCCAATACACTTTCCCACACATTCAATTGTGTGACGAAAGTTCAGCATGATGAACATCGACGTGGATGTATGCAATAGTGTGACGAAAGTTCCAATGATGATCGGATTCAACCCAAGAATATAACCAGAATGTGAAAGCAAACTACTGGCATACATCGCAGGACTTGTCCATGTATAGTGTGACAAAAGTTCTGTGACGAAAGTCTGGCAACCTTCCTCACGCAGGTTGAAAAAGTGTAGAGTGGTAGGCCAGACTAATACCAGTACGGAGTATAGGCCTAATATTGGTATAAAAAACTGCAGGTGTCACATGGTTTTGTGAGGATAATCATTGGAAAGTCACCTTATATTACAATAGGTGACTTGAAAGCAAAGTGGCTATTCTTACGGACCCACACAAATAAGGACTTTTGTTATTTTATTACTGGTACTTTGTCATGCTCTCTGGATCAGGGTTAGCGTGAAGTGATAATAGAATAATCCAAGCACTTATTTATGCAGGCCCGTGCAAATTTAGGGTAAGAGCATGCCTACCACTACATTGCACATGACATTTTGGGGAATTACCGTCAGCTTTAAAGTGATCCATTGATTGTGATAGGCTACAAAGCAGCTTAATTCATACAAGCCCCGATTTCACTCATACAAGCCCCGATTTCACTAAGCATTGCCTGTACTGTATTCAGGTATTAGACTATACAGCTATACGTATACTGGTACCGTATTTACCAATTGTGAGTAAATAAGTTTTTGCACCAATTGATACTAGTGTAGTACCGGTACTTATTTAGCAATTTTTGTTGATACTGTTATCCTTTGCTAGTCTGTTAGATGATAGTACTCTAAACTATAGGTTTGTAGGCTGTAAGTATAAATAGTGTTTGTTTGGTGTTGTATCTACTGTTACTTCAATACTTGTCGCTGGAATTATCACAATGTCTGCTGTGCCTGTACGTCCTCATGAAGTCAAGCATTTGCTACACAAAGAAGTGTTTCATCCAAATGGGGAACGATTAATTGGCTTTACAAAGGTGATTTCTGTCATGCACTGCTGTAGTAGGAGGTCTAACAGCTTGCTTTGTAGTATCAGTATGAATGAGTAGCCAGGCTAGGCTTATCATGACGTAGATACTACCGTCTTAAATAAAATTAATGAAAACATATTTATAATTCACGTAAACATCAGGTCTTTGCAAAAACATTTTCACACCTTGTTAGATTTTTTAAATACTTTCGTTGCATACCCAGATATCATATGCTTATCTGAAACGCGATTAAAAGGGGAACCTTACATGAATGTAGCACTTGAGGATTACGACCTTATTCACTCTAACTCACCAACAAATGCTGGTGGCGTTGCAGTGTATATCTCAAAAAACTTCGTGATACAATCAATTAGTAAACAAGATTTACAAGTTGAAAATTGTGAAGACCTTTGGCTTCGCATTAGTGTGCGTAACATGCCAATTCTTTTTACTCTAGGTGTATTGTATAGGCACCCGCATCACTCAACGAATGAATTTATAGAGAATCTTAACGACAAACTTGCTGATTTCAACTCCTCAAAAACGACTTACTATATTCTTGGTGATATTAATATTGATATTAGTTCAAATGCTCAGTCGTCGAACAAACGCAATTACATGAATATGCTGGAAAGTAACGGAGCAGTTTCAATCATTACCGAACCAACTCGTAAAACATCAACTTCTCAAACGACATTGGACCACATCATAACAAACGACCACCAACACCAAATTGTACCTGGTATCTTTCAATGCGATATTAGCGATCATTTTCCGGTTTTTTGCAAGATTGATATAAACCATGAAACTAAAATCACAAAAAAGGTATATCAGAGACTTGAGTAATTTTAAAATCGATTCCTATTCCCAAGAGCTAAATTTAATGATGCAAACTTACTTGCAAAACTTACCTAGCTCGTTTAATTTAAACACTAATTATGAGCAAGCATTTCAAAAATTTGTTCACATTGTAAAATCCGTTGTTGATAAGCATGCACCTTTAAAAATTGCCACTCGCACACAAAGCAAATTAAATAAAAAGCCATGGATTACTAGAGGATTGATGACCTCGATTCGTAAAAAGCAAAAATTATATAAGACACATTTTTTGAAAGGAAGTGATAGTGAAAAAAAAAATTTTTACAGACAATATGCTAATAAACTTAACAAATTAAAATATATTTCGAAGAAAATTTATCTGAACAGAGAGCTTGAAGAAAATATACATAACCCATGCAAAATCTGGAAAACTATTAACTCCCTTTTATATAAGAAAACAGAATCTGTTGATTTTCCATCTGAAATTAAAGTTGACGAGAGTAAAATCGATGACCCAACAGAAGTAGCAAACTGTCTGAACAAACACTTCTGTAGCGTCGGTAAAAAGCTAGCGCAGAAAGTACAAAATCTTAACGAAATAAATTATACAACGTACTTAAAAGACTCTATATCGTCGTCCATATTTTTACATCCTACACAAGTATCGGAAGTGTATAACGCAATAATGTCTTTAAATTCTTACAAATCACCTGGATATGATAATATTCCTGTGTACTTCATACGAAGCGTAGCAGAAATACTAGCTTATCCACTTTCGATACTTGTAAATCATTCTTTCGAGCTTGGCTACTTTCCTAACTGCCTAAAAACTGCCAAGATTATTCCTTTGTACAAATCCGGAGACAAATCTTTACCTACAAATTATCGCCCTATCTCTATTCTAACGTGTTTTTCAAAAATTCTCGAAAAATTGATATATAACAGATTAATGAATTTTATTGACAAACACTCTGTAATCTCTTCCACGCAATACGGATTTCGAAAACATCACTCGACTACGCACGCTATTGCTGACGTTGTAACTCTGACTTACGATAATATCAATAAAAATGAATTTACTGGCTTGGTGTTCTAAGACTTTAAAAAAGCGTTCGATACCGTTTCCCACTCAATTCTTTTAGGCAAATTATATCATTACGGCATTCGAGGACAGGCACATAACCTGTTAAGTTCTTATCTCGAAGATAGAAAGCAATATGCCACAGACAACAACATCACATCAACAACTGAATCTATTGAATATGGGGTACCTCAAGGCTCTACACTCGGGCCATTGTTATTTTTGATATATATTAATGATATTGTTAATAGTACATCTTCACTACCTAGGTTATTTGCTGACGATACTTGTCTCAACATCAACGCAGACTCACTTTCAAACCTTGAACTCATCATTAATTCAGAACTTAAAAAAATTTCAGAATGGGTCAATGCTAATCAATTAACTATTAATCCGACTAAATCGAACGTACTTCTTGTCCCACCAAAACTTAATCGCGCGTCTAATAACATTACCGTTGCCATCAACTCAACGCCAATAGAAGTAGTTAAAGAAGCCAAGTATCTTGGACTAATAATTGATAACAAGTTAACCTTTGGATCACAAATTGAATATTTAGAATCTAAACTTTCTCGGGCAGTTGGCATAATATCAAAACTCAAACTTTTTTTTCCTTCGTCTGTACTTCTAAAACTTTATTACGCGTTATTTCACTCAAATTTATTGTATGGGTTATTAATTTGGCATAATACTTATTCAACATATACCAATAAAATATCCAGACTTCAAAACAAAGCCATAAAGATGATTGCTAATTCAAAACGTACTGATAAATGTGCTCCGATATATGAAAAGCTTAAAATTTTGCAACTTCACGATCTTCACATCTATGAAACAGCGGTATTCATGCATAAATTCCATAACAATAAACTACCAGTTTCTTTCTCGCAGTATTTTAACCGAATTGCTGCGATTCATTCAGTTCATACAAGAAGCAACACCTCTGGACTTACATACTACATTCCACAATACAAAACAACTCGTCTACAGCGCTCCCTAAAATATACTGGTGTGAAAATATGGAACAAAATACCTACCTGGATCAAAACTAAAAGTTACAGTCAGTTCTTAAAACACCTCAAATTATACCTACAATGCAACTAAACATCTCCTCTTTCTTTTACCTTTATTTATTTATTTATTTTTCTACTTTTTTTTTTTTTTTTTTTTTTTCTTCTTTTCCTTAATATTACAGCAGATCCTATACGAATCAGCAGAATAATGCACAGCAACTGAGAAAAAAAAATTATAATTTTATTATATATATATATACATATTTTTCTTTGTTTTTTTTTTTTTTTAAAGCAAGGGTGGTTGCTTGACTCGAAGACCCTTAGACGGTCACTTCGCAGCTTCCCTATTGCATTCATTGTAAACTTTATTTTTCTTTTTCTATATTGTGTTATGTTTCGTTGTTGAACTATAAATTTGCTCTTGTTTTTATTTACTATAATTGTGTAAATACCGTATGAATGCAATGAAATAAATGAATCTTGATCTATTTTAGACTGGTTGGTGTATCAATGCAGTTTGCTGCTTTGTATAACTTGTTACCTGGTAAGCAAAACTGCAATTTTAAGGATCTGTTCTTTTCTGCAAACTGTAGCTCTCACTCGATTTTTGTGAAAACTTCAGACAAAATTGTGAAATTTGAATTCATTTAGATCTTCTTAATTACGAGGGGTATTCAAAAAGTAATGCACGCAACTTCATTATATACGAACAAATTACAATATTTATTATACATCAAAAGAAAGGCACAAGTGTGAGGATTGCATTTTTACTTCTCCACATAGTCTCCACCTCTATCAAGAGCTACAGTCCATCTATGAATGAGGGCATGTGTACCTGTGTTGTGGAACTCAGACGGTTGATGTCTAAGCCAATACAAGACAGCAGTTTTCACTTCATTGTCACTGCTGTATTGGTTGCCCCAGAGTCCTTCTTTCCTTAGACCAAAGAGGTGATAGTCTGACGGTGCCAAATCAGGAGAATATGGCGGATGTGGTATCACAGTCCATCCAAATAAGTGATGGCCTCCACTGTCCTGATGCTTGTGTGAG
This sequence comes from Trididemnum miniatum, assembly GCA_964006365.1. Taxonomy (NCBI): domain Eukaryota; kingdom Metazoa; phylum Chordata; class Ascidiacea; order Aplousobranchia; family Didemnidae; genus Trididemnum; species Trididemnum miniatum. Next base: position 7,718,651 of record OZ023243.1, on the reverse strand, counting down.
GACGTGCATTGTCATGCTGTAGGAGCACATTTGCCATGTCCAAGTTCGGCCAAACGCGTCGAATTTTTGCTTTGAGCTTCCTAAGAGTCCCACTGTATACCTCAGAGTTAATGGTTTCCCCTTTCGGCACAAAATCCACCAGTTTTGTTGTCAGGATTGACAGAGGTGGGTAGGCGACCGTTACGTGGCTTATCGGCTATGCTGACTTTGCCCACCTCTTCGTGCTCTTCAGTACTTCTTTTAAATAGCTGTACCTATCTTTTTACATTACTATAGTCTATGGTATTATCCTAGTAGACATTTTTCAGCAGCTTGTGAATCCTCAGAGGGTTTTTCCCTCTGCAACAAGGAATTCGATTACAGCTCTTTCTTCAGCGAGCTTCAAGAGCAGCCATTTAAAAAAACTAGTTTAAGCTATAAAAATCCGAAAATAAATGAAAAACATTTAACAGTCGCAAAAAGATGTGTATTGTCGTATTTGTGCCAAATGTAAACAAGATTGCTAAAACCCTGTACGTGCAATGCACTTGAGTGCATTACTTTTTGAATGCCCCTCGTAGATATTAATTTGGTGCTATAAGAATGCTCTTGAAATTGCTTAAACTGTTGTTGATGAAAGTTATTTAGAGTTAATAAAAAGACTGGCACACTTGTTAACAAAACAAACTTCATAATTTTCATCTTTAAAGCCCAACATATTTGTCAATTCACTGTAGTATATATAAATAAAATTACAAATGTGAGTTTTCAAATAGTGATAAAGTTAATTTGGTTCTGTTTTCTGACATATTGCACGTTTCACTCCACATTGTTTTAAAACTCTGTCGGTCACGCTGAGATAGTGATGTGCTGTAATGATGAATTAGCAGTTCGGCATATTATTATGTACCGGTATATGCTACGAATATGTGTTGGTTGCAATGACAAAATCCAAAGAACATAATTATATATTAAATGTTGAACTTATTTGTTAGGTTTCGAAGACTCAGCCAGGGTTTTTGAGCAAAGAGAACGTCCATTATCTTTGCAGTTCAGTCACAGTTAAAAGACCAAATCAGGGATTCATCAGCAGGTTTGTAGTTCTCTGTGCATGATAATAACTTTTCAGTGTTTTATGTAAATATTCCTTATCTAGCTCATGCAATTTTTGTACCATTAGCATCTCACGAGACCATTATTGTGTTATAACTCTTTTGTAAAATAAAGATTGTATATATACATAACTGCAGACAGTAAACACTGTTTCAACATTTCAGGTCTCATCAGCACAGTTAGTGTGACCAACATTTACTCAAGGCAATAGTATGCCTAGAAGGATTTTTGCTTGTGGTTTGTAATTATTCCAGTTAAAATTACGTGCAAAACCCCTCTTTGCCAAACGGGGGACATGGCAGGCTGTGTCTAAGCATACAGCCCAGAAAACATAGTAAACGTCAGCACCAAGGGTGAAAACCTAGCTACTTGGCGTTAGGGTGTCAGTTTCAGCGTGTTGAAACGCAAATGTCAGGTTTCAGTTTTGGTTTGGTTTCACGGCTGTTGAACAATAGGTTTCACTTTCGATTTCAGTTTAGCTTACGCATACCTTCGGTTTCTGGGTTTCAATTTCGGTTTGAGTTTCATCCAAAAAAGCTATTTTATTTTGAATACGGATTATTCAAATGCTCTACTTCTTTGCGTTTTTGTTTTATTACGATGGTAAGTAGCAGCTCAGAAAGCCGAGTGAGGAGAGCAGTTGCTTCAGAAGTTGTCGACTCGGGCATAATTCCGAGTCAAGTGAAACCAAAGACTCAAAAATTAATATTTACAGCTTTTTTATTTGACGCTTAGCACTAAAGGAACTGTACTGGTAATTATGGTGATGACAATTTTTAAAACCCAAAATCGTAGAAAATTTTGAACAGGTTTTAGTTTCAGTTTCGGTTTTGACATTTCAAGAAAAACGGTTTTGGTTTAAGTCAGTCAGCGACATGGCCTAGCGGTACCGCGCGCAGGTGACAGATCCTACGTGACGGGTTCGATTCGCGGCTGGAGCCGATCGCAATTGACATATTTAATGGGTGGCTGCTGACTCGAAGAGCGCAAGCTCATTTCGCAGTCTCCTTCAATTACCGTTGAATTTTCTGTTCAATATAATTTGAAAATAACCTCAGTTATTTTTTTTTTCAGGGTTTTCAAAAGTTAGGCGAAGAAGGTGTCAATGTTAGTATAGGTTTCCAAAATTTCCTTAAAAACCGGGATTTCAGGTTTAGGTTTGGGTTTCCACCCTTGGTCAGCACTAAGATCACAGTTTGTAACACAAATGCAAAAGCACAAGTATGTGTAACTGGCGCTTGGTGTATCGGTTGAGAGCGTCCACTTGGTAGCCGGTAGACTGGGGTTTTCTTCCCAGTCGGGTCATGCTAAAGACTTTAAAAATAGTATTCGCAGCTTTCGCGCCAGGCGTTCGGCACAAGCGAAAGTGCGAAGGGTTTTGTGTATGTGTTGTCATGTTATGTCCCTTAACAGCGTTCAATCATTCATGATTGAAAATTGTAATGGGCCGACAATTGAAAATGGCCTAAACAATGTGTGCTTGCACCCGCTGTCCCGTACCTTTACCTTTTACTAGTATGTGTACATAACTGCTAACACTGAACACTGTTTCACCTATCGGGTCTTATCAGGGCAGTTGATGTTTGTGATTACAAATTGTGACCTTGGTGCTGACGTTCACTCGACTTAGTTTTCTGGACTGTATGCGCAGACATAGTGCCTGCCATATTCCTCGCTTTTTCATGGGCAAATGGGTTTTTAGCAGAGAGGGTTTTTGCTGGTTCTTGTAACTGGTATAGTTACAAACCACAAACAAAAAAATCTTAGCATATATATTGCCTTGAGTGTATGTCAGTCTTACCAACTGCGCTGATGAAACCTAAAAGGTCGAAACAGTGTTCACTGTAGTTATACACACATGCTTGCGTTTTTGCTTACGTGTTGAAAATTGTATATATGCATTCACTAAAAAGCGTGTCTGAAAAATTTATTTAAAATGATATCTTAAAGCAGCTCAAATTTTTTGTCAAGAGTCTCATTTAGTTTGAACGGTTTTGGTTTGTTCAGTCATGGCCTTTGCATTCAGAGCGTACAAGACGTTTATTTTTTAAGTTTAAGTTATGTATATGTGATTGGTTTGTGTCTTTATGAATCATAGTTTTTGAAATGATGAGCATAAAGCAGGGGATAAAGTTGGTCAATGGTCATGATATCATTGTAAATGCATAACTTTTTCTCTCTGTTTAGTTCTAGTAACAAAGCAAGGGCAATGAGAAAACTTGTTTTGTCGCGTAGCTGGCCATTTCAAGATTTTATGCAACTTCATGTCTATTTATTAGGCTAACCATTAACTGCTCCGTGCAGAATAATCAAGTGTAATGTTGTTTTTTTCTACTGGTAACAGTATTTGTTTCGATCGAAAAAACTGTGTTTAATCAACGAATAATGTGCCAAAATTTTTTACGTTGAAAGGCTTTTGTAGTATGTTGGTTTGACATACTATTTCATTACTTAGCATTCTTATAGAAATCTCACGATCATTTCCAAAGTTTTTAAATATGCATTTTTTTTGTAAAGGTACCGAAAAAAAGACAGTGGTGATGGGTATGAACGGCGAAGACGGTGGCCTCTTGAAGATTTGAAAGTAGATGTTTAATGTTTTTTCTGACATTTTTAAAAGAATATACAGGGTGGGGCAAAAAAACCTCCCACATTTCACTTTTCGAAAAAAATTCAATAATTCATCAATTACCCTAACCAAATGCAAAATTTTTATTCTGTAAAACAAAATGGCATTTCATTAATAAATGAATTTACTTAAACTAGGCGAATAACTGCAACAGCATTGCCATAGTAAAAATTTAAAATGTGGGAGGTTTTTTTGCCCCACCCTGTATTATTTGTTTTTGCTACTTCTTGTCAAGTTGTATTCCATGCATGTGTGTAGATTGTTCATTTGGAAAACTCGTCTAGCTAGCAGGTTTTTAATGCGTTATTAAAATTAAGTAAAAAGGTTTTACTAAAAATGTAACCATCTCCTTCTAGTTGCACAATGCAGATTTAACAGAAATTGTCTTCGTAATATTATCTGTACTTATGTGATACAATCTCTGCTTGCATCAACAGTTTTGGCAATTTGAATGTAATTGTGGGTAAGTACTGAGAGATTTGTCGGTGTTAGCGCCTTAGTGGTACTGCACGCAGGTTACAAATCATACGCGACGGTTCGATGCACAGCTGGAGCCAATCGCATTTGACATACTTTTCGAGTGGCTGCTGAAGCGAAAAGCGCAAACTTACTTCGCAGTACAGTTGCTGTGGAATTTTTAACTCCATAATTTAACAGTAATCTTATTTATATATTGATTTATGTCTGCAGAAAGTTGATGGCCACAGCACAGCTCACGATTGCTTGCTGTTTGATCTGTATTTCGATCGACCTTTCAAGTTTGAAGCTGTGAACGCACAAGACAAGGATGAGTTTCTCGCGAGCCTCGCCACAATGTGTTCCAAATATCTCTCGACTCCGGCACCGCCTTTTGTAAACGTTAACGGCAAAATACAAAATACGCTACCAGACGCTGATACCAGTAAGTTTGCGTGTTTTAAACTACGCCTTTACTTGGTAAACCTAATCTTTGTGTATATACATAATTAGTATCTTGTCCTGTAGATAATTTTTGTTGTGCATTAGCATAGTTTTGTATATGGTTTTTAAGTACTGGTGTTTGCAGACCTGCGTCGACAACTGGAACACACCAAGGAGCAGCTTGCCCAGAGAGGTGATAACTTGTCTCAGCTTGAAAATGCAACAGCTGACATGGCGGAAAACGCGAAATCGTTTTCTGAAAACGCCAAGAAACTGAGCGACCATTATCGCTAGCGTATGCGTGCAGATCTAGCTGCGGTTGTTCAACAACGAAGGAGCGAAATTTCTTCCTTGTACAATGTACATACTATAGTTGACTCTCCTGTTATTTACCATGGTTATACAATTTATTTACCAGCTGGTTGGCATAGAAGTAACAACATTGCTATGGGTGCCGGAGTTCGCCGGATCGAATGCCGGGCTGGTCAAATCGGACACAGTCTCGCCAACGGCTCGCTACTGCTGCGACGTTTCTTCCGATTTCGAAGTTATGTTGTCCAGGCGTGAAGGTGCGGAGATGGCCCACCACTCGTTGCATGCTTCTACGTATTGCCGCAATTATAATGAAGATTTGATTAGATAGAACTTGTCCATTTTTTGTCCAAAGAAAAAATTTCTACGCCAAAAATTAGCAGGCAGTGATGTTTTCCACTGAGCGGCTGCGAAAAATTAATAAGCAAATTTGTATTAACATTCGTGGTTGTACTGGTGTGCTTGAAATACACAAGTTAATGCAACCCTGATTTTATCTCTTATCCAACTTTCGGCCTGAGATTACGGTATTGCCTTAACAGCATCTGTAGCCTGAATGAGCGTGCAATTGCAGCGCCGCTTTAATTAGAATAAACAGCTGAACGTAGCGCAAAAACTAGACTGTATGTTTGCAGGCAGTTCTGCAATTTAGCCATCTTAATATTTTTTTGTGTTCTATTTTTGAGATTGCAATAGAGATGTAGTTGATGAAACATATCCAACTCGTTTACAGTTTTTTTCGGTTGCCTTGATACTGCTCATTTGTTGCTTTTTGTGTAGTTACAGGGTTAATTTTTGTGGCGCTAAATAATGACACAGCAAAACATGCTCTGGTCAAACAACATCTTTTCAGTGTTGCTTTCATTACGTTCACATTCAACTTTTACTCACTTAGTGTTAAACTGTGTTATTTTATTGTCTGGCTTTATTTTGTAATAGTTTATCAACCAAGTGTGACTTGGCCAATTTAACTTCCCAAGGATCAACATTAGGGCGTTTCATTTTTTAACAAATTTTGAAATTGATTATGCACGGGTTGCCATAAGGTGGGGTTTTGGAAAAAAAAGTTAGGGCTAAAATTTTTTGGATGATGACGTCGTTTTGAGGTAGCACGCGTTAATTGAAATTTCGGGGGGTCGAATTTTCGTAAATGGGTCGTAACTTCGAAACCACTTGTCGTAGCTCGACAAAATTGGTATCAAAATGATCAGAAGATATGATTTCCTATATGTAGTTACGAGGTTTCAACTCTCAATTAGCTATAGAAAACAAGTTATTTAAAAAAAACTGTTTTGGTCATACTTTTGGACTTATATAGCGCGCTTTTGTTTTATATTTGCAAGACTTCAACGAAATTGCATATCAACAGAAAAAAGAAATAATATTAACGTATACGACAAAACTTAAACGACTGTTACCGGTATAGAATAGCGAACAACATCGCGTTAAATTCGATGGAGGCCCAATTCCATATTGCACAAGTACGAACGCAGGCGAAAGCCTGTGCGATTCGTGTTTTCTGGAGCATCAGAAATCTTTTTGTGTATTATCTTCTTCAAAAATCCAATTCTTCTCTCACAAGATCTATTGTGATTTTCAATTGATCACCAAAATGCAAGGCCAAGATGTGAAGCTGATAAGCATGGAACTTCTCTACTTTGTTTGGTAAAAAAATGCTTCAAGCGCCATTTGGAGTTGATCAAAATAGTGGCAATATCAACAGAGTCGGGAAAAGACTCTGATGAAGTAACAGCTTGCAAGCTTTAAGGTGGCACTTCTGCATAAACGCTCAAAGTAACGTTTTTCGGAGAAAGCCACCGAGAGGCGTGAGGCACATGGTATTTCCACACTACAACGGCAATGTCGTTGTCCAAATGGCGGTACGCAAGAATACGATCTCAGAATGCTTATATGTAATTTTGGAAATCTATCCGACATTCAAAAAGTGAAGCTGGTCAGAATAATATCATTCATCATATCAATTTATGTTCCATCGTTTGTGATGATTCACCTAAGTCCGAAGGCTATCGAAGGACCAACGCTTACACTTTTCCGAAAAGATTTTATTCTTGCTTGCCACCATTTGGACAACACGACATTGCCAATGTAGGTTGGAAATATAACCAATTGCAAAATTTGTTAAAATATGAAACACCCTAATCAACATATTTTGTATTGCAGGAAGAGTTTTGAACAACGTGTGTTATTACTAAAGAAGTATTTATCTAATTAAAATTTGTGAATTTTTACATTATCACGGTACCGACAGTCTGCAATGTAGTACTTTTGTGTTAAAATCGTTTGCAATGGACAATACTCTTGTGAAAGTTGCTGTGCTGTATGTGTTTGACGAAGGTCGTTTTTTTACATCGTTTAGTAGAAGTTTTTCTGTGGGTAAGATTGTGAACTACTTAATTTGTTGGTGCATTTACTGTAGGTGAAAATGAAGTCTTTAATTGAACTATGTATTGATTACAATTCCCCCCATAGCTAATGATTAAGCTGAATTGACGTTCATGTCAATAACAACAATGTAGGCGTTACTCAAACCCACAAGGCGTGAGACAAGGACTATGAACAGACCTCTCGATCCTAGGCAGTCGCCCTGTTGCTGCCAATTTATCAGCATTTAATTTGCACTAGTAAAACGTCAAAGTGTTTTTCAAGGCGTTTTAGGACCCAATAAAAGATTATTTTTTTATTATGGATCCATACACGTCAATTTTATGCACACTTTTTTTAAATACTTTTTTTTTGAAAACTTTGAAGTTAGCTTTTGACAAACCACTCGACTTTATAAATTCTTAGCATGGACAGTTGGACTCACTAAGTGATTAACGTCAATAAGTTTTGCGCTGCATCATTTCTATAATTTTCCACGCCTTTTCGTGTACTAAAAACTTTTTTTGTTGCAGTTATAAATGTTGAATGTAAACGTTTGGTTTTTTTGTTTGCAATAGTCGTGGGTGATAGCCGGGGTAATTATTTCGAAATGTTTCTACAGAAAGAAACATGAAGGAAAAAGCGGTAGAAATGACAGTAAATAAAAAGCATTGTACGCCTAACGAGCATCACGAGCGTGAAGTAGACGTCAACGTTTCGAACTGCTGTGTATAGGGATCGGGGTTCGATAATACTGTTGTTTCTCAAGATATTAAGTTACAACTGGAGTGCTCTGGTGAGAAATAAAAAAATGTATGGAACCATTTCGAAGTTAGAGCTGCTGTGTTTGAAAAAGCCGCAATTTTTTTGTTTATGCGTTTTGTCTATATTATTCTTTATGAGTATACTTTCCCAAGGAAGGATTATTTAAGTCACAGTAAAAAGTGGTGTTAATTGTCTCTTTGATATTTTTGTATTGTATTTTAGCATTTCATATAACATGTGCTTTTCATAAGATCAAACTAAACTTTACACATCTAGAAACATTTTATTCGTTAGCATGGCTTATCTGCTATTTTAGTTGCAATAAATTTACGATGTTGATTCGCGTATTTTTATACTAGTCTTCGTTTTTTAGTATTAGTTGCGACGTTGTACCGGTATATAGCAAGGACGAAAAATTTTGGGAGATTCGGTTTTTGGCAGAAATATTGCAGAAGTTATTTGCTGAAGTTGATTTTTCTAATAGCGCTCAAGTTGTTGAAGGGAAGCAACTCGTCCCTCATTCCAACAAACGGTACATTCTCTCGTCCAGTGGATTTCATAGATTGTCAATGTAAAGATTTTAACTTGGGCTGAATAAAAAAATTTTAGCCAGTTGATTTTTAATATATTTACAAACGTTTCGGTAGAAAACTTGTTCCATCATGAGTGTCACACTGGTGTAACGAAGCAATTAAGCTCATTTTACGAAATAACTTTTGTCATTGGGAAAATACTGTAGAAGCAGACCCGGCGCCAGTGCATTCGACTTAGGGTGGCCAAGCGTTTATCAGGGGGGCCTAAGTTTGAAATCAAGCACATTAGCGCTGTCTTCAAAAGAGTAAGCTTGTTAATTGAGGGGACCAAGCGTGTCAGTTGGGGGGCCAGGTCCCCTCCCCTGGCGCCGGCCCAATGTAGAAGTTCAAGAAATAATGAATGAGGCAAAAAATATGGAAACAGCGATATCGTTTTGTCGCTGTTTCCTTATTCTTTGGCCTTTTTGTGGTTTGTATTTTTGATGTTTATTATTATTCCATGGCCAAAAGGAAAATTCACTACTACCGGTATTGGATCTGTTGTAACAACTACCACTTGGTGGTTTCGCGAGCCATTTATGTTGGTATAGTGAAGATGGACTATTTGTTCGCGGATAAGTGATCATAAAGTTTGGCAGCAGCTTGTCGGTTTTCGAAAGAAAGGTGATTTTTGCGCGGAAATAATCTTACAACTACGAATAAATTTTAATGTGCTGCAATTCACGCTGCTAAAAATGGGCTACTAAGGATCAGGGTTGGGAATCGATACCCCAAAAAGTAAAGAAATATTCGATAGTTCACCAAAAAGTAAAGAAATAATCGATTTCGATGGTAGTTTAAAAAAGTAAAGAATAGTGCAATCGATACTCGATATTACACTGAGCATTTAGCGGTGTACGCCAAGCATTTTTTGTGATCTCCTCACATTCATGCGGTAACTTACAGACAAACGAGGGACATAGTATATGCGAAGCAACTTTGCTATCAAAAATCTTTTTTTTTTGTTGTTTTTTGGCGCAAAAATAAATTTATCAGCAAAAACAAGGTAATGACATTCCGACGATTATTTTAAATTTGCTGAAGTTGAGATAAAATAACCTGGACAAAAAGAATCGATTATGGAATATCGAATTGCACCGAAAAAAACAGTAAAGACAAGGCCATTCGATACTCGTTCAAAAAAGTAAAAGCTGCAATGCATTTGATGAACAAAAAGTGAAGAATATCGCAATCGAATATCGATTAGCCTACGATTGATTTTTCCCAACCCTGCTAAGGATAAATTACAAGAAGTTGGCTCCGAAATACATTAGGATAACACAATAAATAAACTGGGTTAAAAAGCAGCCTTAGACTGAATTTATGAGGTCACGCGTATAGTTTGGCTATTATGCTTCAGCGGTTTCACAGAAATTACGATATTTATAAAGATTACGGAGTGAAGATAAAGGAGTGTGATCTTGGGTAATTGTGATTTATCCCTACCCTAAAGTTTTCGCTGGGTGCCTCATAGTGGCAGACTACGGTACCAGCGGTGGTCTTAGACAAAGGGAGGGGCCTGTGCAACAGTTTAGGAGGGGCCTTTTGGGATCCAAATTCCAAGACTGCAGTAGTGTGTATTAATGCACGCTATAATAGGCATTTCATGGAAAGGTACTTGAGAAGCACCAATCAATCAAGCAAGATCATTTAATGCATGCATTGTAAAAACATCATTTACTGCCAGTTATTGGTAGGCTATAACAAGGCTAGAGTTCATCAACCCTTTATTGACAAATGTAACTTTTTCGTAACATTCACAACTATGGGTAAAATAAGAACCTAAACGCGTTTGTTGACGCCACTGCCGATTGCTACGATTTCGTTACGAACCATTTCACTGTGAGCATGTTAGTGCAGTGTGAAAAGTCACGTGATTAAGCTTTTGCTCAAGTTTTTGCCACGCGCGTTGCATTGATTCTCAGAAAGTTACGGGACTTTCGTGCGTAATTGCAGATAGCTGCGAAAGACTGTATGTTTCAGAAAATTACAGATTGATTGGTAGGTCTTCTAAACATAATAACCGCAACTTTTAAGTTGATAGTGTACATTGTAACATAATAATTGATCGATTTTCAAACGTTACGATTTCGTATACTTCGTCTTTCATGACCTAGCATTACTGTTGAAAACATGGACGCCATTCGATTTTATGGTGTAAGGCAAAATTCTCCTGCCACAAAAGAAATCCCACTTGAGGAAGTACGAACCGATGGATACCATCATTTTTTCAACAGCAGTGTCTAGGGGTCGCTGCAAAAACCCTGGTTGCAAAGCAGCACCGGTCTATTTTTGCAGTAAGTGCACTTGTGCATCTCGAAGGACAAAAACTGCTTTTTTGATTTTCACACAAAGTAAATCTTTACGTGTGATGTATTAGCCATGTGCTAACCATTTTTGCATTCATTGCTTTCATATATACTTCAGTATTTCGATTAGCTTGCATGGTTTTGCTTCTATAGTATTCACAACTTGCTTTCAGCGATTTACTTTTGGCGTATTTTCACACCGATATTGTGTATTACGTCTTTCATATTATGCTGCTGCGTTTAGTGTTAGCTGAATTAGTGTATCGCATTTTTTACTGTCTTTTTTTTAGCAATTATAGTACGATAAAACGACAATGCTAACCATAAATATAGCCATAGGCGCAACTAGGGGGGGGGCTAAGGGGGCTGAAGCCCCCCCCTTAGCCTTATGAACGACAGTGGATAAAACAGCTGTAAAAAATTATAAGTACTAGTACTCGTCGTAATTTTTCAATATTCAACAGGCAATAGGGGTGGATCCAGGGGTGTTTGGGGGATGCATCTCCCTAAAATCCGATTTTAAAACTGTTTTAGAAAAAATACAATTTTTTTTCATAATTTTGAAACTTTTCGATAACAATAATTCTTACGCCTTAAGCACGCGTAATCGAAAATGTGCGAACACGTGCATCATACTTGGTGAGGCACGTACATATAGGGGCAAAAATTTAAATAAAATGTACCTGAAAAATGTTCAAAAAGCACTAAAATAGCCATTGCAGTGTGTAGATTTGCAAAAAGTTTCCGGGGGAGCATGCCCCCGGACCCCCTAGAGCCGTTTTCGTTCCTCAATTTGCATCAAATTCTGCCAGAAAAAATACGCTTGATTAAAATGTCAAAATTTAATGCTCTTGTCCTTGAAAAAATTTCTGAATACGCCTTTGACATGAAACATTTTCAAAGGGCTTATGTTATTTAGGCCCGTTTTTGGGTCTAAACGTCTATCGAATTTGTACGTAATAAGCATTCAACCTAATTGAAAACTACATCCCCCCGCCAAAATTTTATTGATCCGCTCCTGACAGATAATATAAATTTAAGTTTTATTGAGACATTTTTACAATTAATGAATTTCCATGTCCGAGAATACTGTTAACTGCGGTTACGAGCAAGGTTAAAACAACAAAAATGCAATCTTTTACGCTGATACCGGTATCTGTAAATTAAAATCATTTGTGAATTAAAATCGTTAACCGGTCAGAACAACGGTTAACCGGTCTCGCTTTGCAACGGATTCACCGAGAACGATCAGTTGATAAAGAAAGTGTTTTAAATAAATATGCCGCAAGTGCCAGTGAAAGATCTCATTTTATTGTTTAAATTTGCTTCGATGACGTTGACAACAAGCACCGAGTCCAAAATTGCTGCAGTACCAAGACCTCTCTCTTCCTCATTGAAACTTTGCAAGTTGAACATTGTCGCGCAAGTTTTTTCAAGTAATTTGCATAATTTTTCTTCGTTGAAATAGATGGCAAGATAAGCATACCTTGGTTGAAAAATGTTAAAAGACTCTTCATGTGCCGCTTTGGGATAGATTATAAACTAAATTTCACAAAAACTTCGCTTGCCTAATGCCTAGTGAAACTAGTTTCGGACATAACGCTTAGCTCTCTTCTGTTTTAATGCACAGATATTGATTTGAGCAAAAAAACTAGCCGCGGCTTTTCCTTGTTGAAATAGACGATAGACCTACGTCATCTCGCGAGACAGTCAGACATGATACTAGAAAATTACGAGCAATAAGGAACTAATCGTAATCACAAAAATGTATCAGCCCCCCCCTTACAAAAATCCTGATTGCGCCACTGAATACAGCACGTGAACATGCAGAGCCTGATGTATGGGGCGCCGTTTGGAAAAAAACTATTCGTTTTGTGAACCATGTTTTTTGAGCTTATTTAGACCATAGTTTGTCCGATATGTATATTGGAAATGTCCTACTTGTTTATCGGACAAAATGTACTTTAAGTCGGACCAAAATGCACGCGCAAAATAAGTCGGACAAAGTCGTTTTTTCCAAACGGCGCACCACACGCCGTTTGGAAAAAACAATTTTGTGACCCCTGTTTTTCGAGCTTATTTGGACTATAATTAGTCCGATATATACATCGGAAATATTCGACTTAAATATCGGACAAATTGTGCTCTAAGTCGGACCAAAAAACACACGCAAAACAATTCGGAAATATTCGACTTATTTATCGGACAAATTCGCCGTTTGGAAAAAAACTACACGTTTTGTGAACCATGTTTTTTGAGCTTGTTTAGACTCAAAAAGCATGGTTCACAAAACGTATAGTTTTTTCCAAATGGCGCCCCATACATATCGGACAAATTATGGTTTAATTAAGCTCAAAAAACATGGTTCACAAAACGTGTAGTTTTTTTCCAAACGGCGAATTTGTCCGATATATAAGTCGGAAATATACGACTTATTTTGTGTGTGTTTTTTGGTCCGACTTAGAGCACAATTTGTCCGATATTTAAGTCGGATATTTCCGATGTATATATCGGACTAATTATAGTCCAAATAAGCTCGAAAAACAGGGGTCACAAAATTGTTTTTTCCAAACGGCGTGTGGCGCGCCGTTTGGAAAAAACGACTTTGTCCGACTTATTTTGCGCGTGCATTTTGGTCCGACTTAAAGTATATTTTGTCCGATATATAAGTAGGACATTTCCAATATACATATCGGACAAACTATGGTCTAAATAAGCTCAAAAAACATGGTTCACAAAACGAATAGTTTTTTTCCAAACGGCGCCCCATACTGATGCGCGATTTAGTTGTAGAAATACCATTGTGAATGTCAAAAGCGCCGAATGTGACGTTCTAGTTACAATCAGATAACATTGAACTTGAGTGACGTATTCCGGTAAAAGACAAAGTATAGCATTCGCAACTTAAACAAGTAGGCTATAATAAAAACTAAAAAAAAATGTAATCTCATACAAATTAAAATTGTGTCGATAAAGGGTTAAATCTCCCAAAACTTAAATTAGAGTCCTGGAATGATTTGCTTATTCTACGATATATACGCAATATTGGTTGCTTAAGTAAACCACTAATTAGTTGGCTATGGCCTACTAACGGTAAATCAGATTTGGTATAGCCAGAGATGGGCATTTATCGCGATAATTCATCGGCGATAATTATCGGCGATAACTTTTTATCGATTATCGTTATCGCTCTAGGTAATTTTGATTTATCGATTACCGTTATCGCTTTTGTTATATTTTTTGTTATCGCCGATAAATTATCGCGATAAACGATTTTCTATGCACGCACTGTTTAAACTTCAAAGTTGGTGAGTTGGCGCTATGGAAAAAACACGGTGTCCATTAAGACTTGTTGTAGTTTTTAAAAATTATTTCTTTGTTAGGCTTAATTTCACGGCAGAGTCCGTGAACTGCTCTCTTTTGAAAAATCTAGAAAAAACATTTTTGCAATTCGACTTACAAAAAAAACTCTGTCAAACCTCCCTGGTCAAACACATTAAAAATTTACCGCAATATTTATCGGAAAAATTTATCGGCGATGATTTATCGATTATCGATATCGCTTTAAGAAATTGAGATTTATCGATTATCGGTATCGCCCAGGGCTTTTTTGAAGTTATCGATCATCGTTATCGCTTTAGTAAAGAAAGGTTTATCGTGCCCATCACTGGGTATAGCCTACTCGCAATAATCAATTATAACATCAACTTATTCGCAATATTGCTGCATCTGTTAATGACAGCTTGCAATACTCTTTGCAGCTAGTGGTAATTCATAACGATAATAAACAAAATATACTTTGCAATAAATTTGCCTATGATCAAAATGTCTATTATTTCACTTTGAGGTGGTTCAGCCATAGATTACTTAGTGGATTGAACCCTGCATTGTGACGTAAAAAGTTCAGTCACGCTTGAACGATAGTGCCAATTTTTTTTCAGCTACAATGGAAAAGTGCATATCTGATGCTTAAAAATGCCAGAAAAGAGTCTTTATCTTCATGCATATTGCATCTTAGTTCAAATCTTTTTAGCATATTTGAGTCTAAGATTGCCGTAATGTTCAGGCACACCGAGCTTAAACTTACGAGCTTTGCAAGGTTACGATAAGCGAGGGAATATCATCGTAAACCGTAGCGTAGACCTTCCGGTTGAACCGTACAACTATTTTACAGGTTTTCACTGTTGCGTAGCGTAATAGGCTATAGTAGTTTAACCAGTACAATACAAATTTTACCTACGTTTTCGACACTCTCTTGCCCGTTTAAAAATGGAACTCTGGGAGGACATGTCGCAAGAAGAATTGGATTTATGTTTCATCATTATCGAGACGGTAGGCTACATTATACTGATGGCAGAGTTTTGGTTAATGCAAGTTGCAGAAAATTAGGCCATATCGATAAAGATAATAGTAGTAGTAGTATACGTTAGTAGTAGTAGTTTATTTTTATTTAACGGCCAGAGAAAAACTCGAAAAAGAACAAAAACAGAGGCCGAAAAGAAGGCTACAGCAACAAAACGATATACGTTATAGGCTACCATGCGTAAATAAAAATAGACACAGCCTGAAAAATAAAAAATGCACGGTCGCTGCTCCTAGTTGCTCCTTAAACTTAATTCCATTGAAAACCAATTAAGATTTTTAGATTTTTCTTTAAAAAGCCACAGATCTCTTATTAAAATACCGGTGCTTGTTGGCAATGTGTACGCAAGGTTATGGGTTCAATTTCCGCGTCGGTCAAGTCGGACACACTTCTCGCCACTGCTACGCATATTTTTCGCAGTTTGAAGTTGTGGCTCAGGCATCAACTTAGCCGCGGAGATAGGCTCAACCCGCAAGTAGACGTATAATGATGGATTAGAGTTTAAAAGAAAATCAATTTTACGGATTTGTGCCCACCTTTGGTTATGATTATTGCTCTTTTTGAATCCTTTGATTTGCGTGAATAATTACAACCAGGAATGCTGCACCAACTCATAACAAATATCGACAGTTTACCTATTACACTAAAAGTACTGGTACTGTAAATACTATCAACACTCAAAAAGCTACCAATACTTTGTAAATCATTTACCGGTAACAAGTAGTTAGGTCTACAAGCAATCCAGCATACTGCCAGACAACAACTCAGAATAAACTTTTTGCACCTAACCTAATAACTGCTCATAAACATAACTAATTATACCACATCAGTTATAACTACACTCAGTTTTATGCCTACACTCACGTCCAGCAAAACATAAAAATATAATAGGCTACATACATACGGGTACCGGTACTTGCTATAATACAAAAATAAAGTTTGAACAAGTTAAAGAAATTATTACCAGCAACATTTTGAACATCAAGTTGGCAACATATTGGCTAGTGATACAAGCAATTTTTAAGGCATTTGCATATATCTGAAGTCAGTTTTAATCAAGCATCTTGTTTCCTAACAAGCATCAATTCAGCAACAATTGTGCAAGGCTACTACTACTAAGTTCATCAAGCTGGATTAAAATAATATTGTGAAGGTCTTTTACAGTGCACTAAGCAACTTTAAACTTTTTCTAAGTCATCTGTTTTGAAAATGTGAATAAAGCACTTTCAGAAAGAAACACTTTAAATCAAGATGAAGACAAGCCTAAAAACCAGTCACTTTTAACCCAATGAACCATACCTAGATACTTAATGTTACTTATAAACAATGTTTTGCCCATATACAAATCCATTAGTCCCCTTAAAGTGCTTGATCAGAAGGCTAAACAACCCTCAATTACTACCTGCAGACCAGCATCAGACTAGCATTTTCAATGGTAGCTGAAGAGAAATTGGCACCATCACTCAAGCGTGACTGAACTTTTTGCAAAATTTCACAGTTGTTTTTGAACTTTTTTAGCTACGCCTATTTGTATAAACAAAAATTACTAAAAATAATTAAAAATCAATAAATGACTATGTTAAAAATTTTATGCAAATTGGTTTCCAAACAACAGAGTAATAGCATGCTAAAAAAAGTGAAATCACTGATGCGTAACGCCTCTTCCTATCCACTAAGTAATCTATGGTTCAGCTTCGATCAGAGATTTGAAAAAAAAAGTGGTTCAGACAAATGGTTTACTGTGTTTCAACGCAAAAAGTTCTATTGAAGTGAAGATTCTTTTTAGGGGAGCTTAAATTTGGGATAACTAAAATCAATTTTATGTTTAGTTCAAGTTAACATGAAGAGAAGTGTTTTTTGGAGTTTCCGCATTGATTCTTTTTGAGGGGGGGCCTTAATATTTTCAATGGGGATTCTTTTGAAGGGGGGATTATTTTCAAAGGTGGCAGGGGAATAGTTCCTATTCAGGAAAACTGAAAGTAATTTTAATGATGTATATGGTTTAAGTTTACAAAAAAGTGTTGTTTTGAAAATTTGTGTGTCAATTCTTTGTTTTGTTGGGGGGGGGAGCGTATTTACATTGGAGGTAGCTTCCTTTAATTTAAGACAACTAAAAGGAAGGGTCTAGATCAGGGGTGGGCAAATTACGGCCCGCGGGCCGGATCCGGCCCACTGAAGCGTTTCATCCGGCCCACTTGTGCCTGCTGAAACCACTACTATAACTTTCACGGATATTAATTTGCGTTGTTTACCAAAAGAGTATAAATTAAAGCGTTGCTAAAAGCAATATTAAAATCAATACATTATTATATTGTGAAGAGTCTGTTTAAGTTTGTGCTGTTCTGTGACGTCACCATCATATAATGGTAATCAGAATGATTGTGCTACTGATGTACTGTATGTAGGCCACAGTGTACCCATGTTACTATACAGTGGTCTCACTCATCGTTCTCAGCGTCCGTGATAAAGCAAGGTTAAGTCATGTGACTGTAAGTTGATTTAGCGGTGAAAAATGTTTCCAACTCTTATCGGTATTCGGTATTCTCGTGTTCTGTTAAAACGGTAGCCACTGAGTTACAGGTGGAGCTCATCGATCTCCAAGCTGACAATGCTTCAAAAAGTAGCTTTGAAAAGAAGTCTTTGATTGAGTTTTATAAATCGCTTTACCCAGAAAAATTCAGAAATCTCAAAGAATTTGCAAGAAAAATGTTTGTGGTGTTTGCATCTACATTCATATGCGAGCAAACATTCTCAAGCATGAAGATTAACAAAAGCAAAAACCGATCTCTGCTAACGGATTCAAATCTACAAGCTGTCTTAAGAGTCAGTACAAGCAGCTTCAAGCCTGATTTAGACAAACTTTTGGGCACATGCAGTAGGTTACATCAGTCCCACTAATCGTTGTGTCACTTGGTATACTAGCTGTATTGTTATGTGCACTGGCAGTTATGCTAGTTATTGGTAAATATATTCTTTTCTGATTACCGTATAATTCTGTATTAAGTTTTGAGTCTCCGGCCCAGTAAGCTAGTTCATTTTCTGTAACCGGCCCACTCAGAAAAGTAATTGCCCACCCCTGGTCTAGATCTACGGCAAATCTTTTACAAAAACAAACAAGCAGTCCGGTGCAGCAGCGTTTTGATAATGAAAACCGGTCGAGTGTGACACCGACATCATATATAAAAACAAACAAAGCAGACCGTGGACATAGCGTTTAAGAAACAATCCGCGGTCCGTGGATCTTGACACTGTCTAACTAAAAATAATTTTAGGAAGCTTTTATTTTACCGAAAATTTCCGGTCGCCGAACTTTGAAAACCCTGGTTGCGTAACCGTCAACTTCCCTATGTTTCCCTACTGGGACAATGGCACTTCCATAATTTTATTGATATGGTTCAAGTTTACGGGGACAATAGGCACTTCCATAATTTTATTGATATGGTTCAAGTATGCGAAAAAAATTTTCTTCACACTTAACGCGAGTTAACGCGATGATTCTTTTGGAGGGGGGCCTTCTCTATTAGGGGAAGGGGCCTGTGCGACCGCACAGTTCGCACATTCCTAAGACCATCACGGTACGGTACTACATTCAAGAAACATAAAAAGTATTTACTATTTAAAACATTGTATGATTATTATCATAATGATTCACATTTCTGAATACACAATCGATTTTCGCGGAAGCCTTTACCAGTGTTGGAACGAGTCCACCCATTGAAGGACTCGAGTCGAGTTCGTTTGAAAATGCTTGAGTCGAGTCCGAGTCCACCAAACTCGAGTCGGACTCGAGTCCGAGTCCGGACTCGACTCAAGCATTTTCAAACGAACTCTCTGCGAGTCCGAGTCATTACAACACTGCAAGTCACTTCGAAATTTTTAATTCATAAACTAAGATAAACTTTTTAATTCGTAAACTAAGATTATTCATAAAACAACTGGCGACTGACGTCCGCGACCAAATCAAAACTGCAAAATCACCACGGAGTCACATCGGACATCGCAGTTTCTAGTAGTCGGCAACAGTAATATCCAATCCATGCGTAAGTTATGGTTATACGGACTTTGTATCCAACCATCTAATTCGCATTTGTTTCTGGACTCTAGGCGCGAAAGATATTAACATATTGATTAGATTATCGAAAATCCGTTCACGGAAAAGTAAAAATCAGAACGGATTTTGCCTTACAACCTACTTGAACTTGAATCCGAGTCCGGGTGGATGACTCGAGTCCGAGTCCATAATTCATATTGAAAACTCGAGTCGAGTCCGAGTCCTTTGTACAGGGGACTCGAGTCATTACAACACTGGCCTTTACCGAGACAAGACTGACTGATTTCCTCGGACAATGTCTGCAGGCTGTGCTATCGTTCTGATTCCTATAATAATGATATTGAGGCGAATCGGCTTGTATTTGTGATCTGCTTCAATCAAAACCACAGTTAATGTCGTATACAGTCCACCGACGCTTCCTCCACTCAAAATTCGATCACTCGATCTTTCAGCACCAAAATATATTCGGATTAAAGTAGATAATTATAACCACGTTGTCCACAACCACGATCCTCTAATTCTGCACATTCACATTGCGAAATCCACATCGAAGGAAGAGAAACAAAGACGCACCAGGTTATATACTAAGGCTCGCACGTGCGGATACGTCATAGAGCCCGACACACACCCGGATGTAACCACGTAAAGACTAAAACAAAGTAACATAATTTAACTAGCCCCTACGAGTGAATAATAAATAGATATAAACAAGTAGACCCATTGTGTCCAAAAACAGTCCCAAATTCCATATGGAGATAGGCAGCTTGTAGAGAATGCAGAAATAAGTCATTCGCTTCTGTGACTTAGTGTAGGCCTATAGTTGCGCACATTCCTGCCATAGATTTCCATACAATAAAAGCAAGGTGAAGTCTGAAGCTTCCTTGACAGGTCTGCATCTGAGTCTCCGTGTCGGGTGCTGGGGCTTGAACTGTAGGCGCATACTTCCAAAGTCACCCGAACAAGTGATAAAAGGAGTGTAGCGAGTGAGAATCGCTACAATATTTAAGCCTAAGAAAGGTGAAAGATGTTTGAAAAATTTTTAACTTCCGTTGTGGTCATACCTTTTTACGAAGCCATAAAAAAATGAAAAGAAAAGGGAATGGCAACAGGTAACATTGCCCCCTCCAAAAAATGTTTGCCCCCTGGGCCCTTTCAAAAAAGTTTCAGCTCAACACTCGATCTTTCTTTTGCAGTACGAGTATTCACACGCTGCAGAACGTTCATGATCGACCGGTGTTTTTCTCAGATTGGCCTGCAAGACCTTTTTCTATGAAGATCATCCTACTATGAACGCATTTCTTCCGCAAGTTGTGGCGTAAGATTTTTTCTACACAAAGAACACCGTTCATGCCCCCTTCCCCCCAAACGAGTAGCCTACAAGGGCTATGGGTCTGGGAACGTGACTGAGGCCCTGATTGTTGTTAATTATCTTTTTCAACACACGGCATAAACCTAAAAGGTTTAACAAAACTGCCCCGAAGTCTACTTAAGCTAAGCACAGGCTATCATTCGCAGATAAGCGACAAGCAGGGCATGTTATGGAATGGAATGGAAAGCGCTATGGAATGGAAGGAGAATTTGGGTATGGAATATGGAAGATGCTCAGAATGGAATGGAATGGAAGATTTAAAAAATGGAATGGAAGATCGTCTTCCATACTAACTACATATATGCAGTTCTTGAGTTAAGGGGGGATGCTGGACAGACAGACTGAGTTTATTTGTCAACAACAACAAAGTACAGCATACAAAGATGGCACGCAATAGGTAGGCCAATTGAAGTTAAATATGAAAAATTGAAAAAATTTTAAAGGGTTGCGAAAGTTGAAAAATTTGTGTTGACATGAAGCTGCGAAGTGATCTGGTAGTCTTCGCGTCTAGCAGCTCTATGTAGGGGAGACCGGGGAGAGTTGTAACAAGGGTAAGTTGTAACACTCTACATTATGATGTAACTATTGCACTTGGAGTCACGTGATTAACGTAGGAGATACTCCTGTTCTAGCTCAGTCATCACGTCCTTTTTGACAAATTTTCTGCAAAGACCCAGTCTGTGAAGAAACCGAATTTACTTTTCAGGTATGAAAGTAACTTTAAAACTTTTTTTCATTTTCATTAAATTAGTCTAAATATTTCTTAATTTTATTTGATATCATACCAAGAGTAGCCTACCTCTGTTGCTTTTAATTTATGTTTAAATCACGTAATTGTTGTTAAGGCACGAGTGGAAATCATGGTGGTTGATAATTTAATTGCGGTTGGGTTAGGGTAAGCTGTAACACGGTCACGTGGGCTAAGTTGTAACATTTCACAAGTGTTGCATCTTACCCCGAGAAGTTTTGTCCTTCGTTTAGTTTTATGTTCATGCTTTTAGGTATCATGTGGAAAAAGTATGAAAGAATAACGAACAGAGGCAACAATAAAGAAGATCTGGAAAAGGCAGCTGATGCAGTGAAGAACTTGGGGCAATCTATTCGGTCGGCGGCAAAAGTTTATTCCGTTTGCCATGTGTAGGATTTGAATAGCGGTACTTCACTCGGAGCAGACGCGGATATATCTCCCTCAGCCTCATCCTTGTCTTCAGCACTAGCTTCTAATCAAAAGCTGATTTTTTCTCCTAAAACTTTACGACCCATTTCTCAAGCAGCGTCAACAAGCTCAGGCACACTAAGCACTGGAGTGGTGCTATATACAGACATTCCGGTAAAAGCAGCACTGGAAGAAGCCGTAAAGCGAAGAAAAAGTACCGTTAAGGGTAGGCCTGCTGCTAAAAGAAAATTGACATTGAAAAAGGTCAGAATTCAAAAGCAGAATAAACCGAAAAGAGGCAAACGGGTGAAGCAAAGAAGAGTTAGCAACTTCGACTCTTCAGATGATGAGCCAGAAACTTATTGTTTAGTGTGCATGGAGCACTTTAACAACTCCCAACCACGAGAAGTGTGGATTCAGTGTGGCCTTTGCCATCTTTGGGCATATAAAAAATGTACCCCAGATGTGAAACTAGTCTACATTTGTCACAATTGTGACTCTGGAGATAGGGGCTGGTGGACGACCAAACAATTTGTTTTTGAGACTTTTATTTGGGTTTTCTTTGCTATTCGATTGATTTAAATATCTTGTTTGTTGCGCCACACAGGTCTCTGTCCGGAAGTTATTGCAACATCATGCATACTTTGTAGGCC
Source organism: Trididemnum miniatum (assembly GCA_964006365.1). NCBI lineage: Eukaryota > Metazoa > Chordata > Ascidiacea > Aplousobranchia > Didemnidae > Trididemnum > Trididemnum miniatum. The sequence continues at coordinate 7,696,098 of OZ023243.1, read as the reverse complement.
TTAAGGTGCTATTTTCTTGTGTTTGCATTTGTGCCGATGTGACGTATTTTCAGGACTGAACAAAGTTTTGAGTGATTCAGTCTACTCACTCTTCCCTAAAACTTGTATCAAACTGAGCGAAGTTTGATATTGAAACAAGTAAACCAGTCGTGGAGTGAGCACAGTAGTTGTTACAACTTTTCCTGATGGGTGTTACAACCTACCCAGGCGTGGGGCAAGATGTAACATTTTTTTCTTCAACTTTTGACGACTGTCACAGCAACTTGCCAAAGCATATTGATATGAGGTTAAGGCTAAAATATCCCCCAAAGCTTCTAGTTTTATGCGGCAAACTTCGGTATACATGTCATGTTACAACCGAAAAGAACTGCGTGCAAAAAGGTTAAAAATGTTACAACTCTCCCCGGTTTCCCCTATTGTAAAATGAATTTAACAATTACTGTATACATACGTAAACAAATATATAAGAGGAAAAACAGAAAAATCAAAACAAAAAACAAACAAAAGAAAACAATGAAGTTTTTGTATTCAATTCGAAATTTATTGAAAGACAACTGCTTCATACTTTTTTCTAAGTTGTTCCATAACTTCACTCCAGTATATCTTAAGGATTTTTGAAGTCGCACAGAACGAAACCTCTGAATATAATATGTTAATTGTTGTTGCCATTCCCCCGGAAAACAACACCTTCTTCCCATAAAACATTAGAGCGTACGCAATTTCCCTATAAACAAGGACCATACCTCCTTTACATTTGCATGAAAAGCTTGCACCTTCCCCCATAAGTGTTTTTACAACTCGAGCAATGCATATATATATTAAAACTTACAAAAATTACAAGGTACTACCTACCAAACTAGATTGAGGATGATCAGTCACTTTTCGGTTCTGCAGTGTAAGTTTTTAGCATGTTGTGGCTGCATTTAACAGCTCAGATGGCCGAGTGGTATAGATCGTCTCTCTCTTGAGCTGTAGACTCGGGTTTGATTCCGAGTCGGGTCAAACCAACGACTTTAAAATTGGTATTCACAGCTTCCCTGCTTGACGTTCAGCATTAAAGGGGCAGTGTGGAGAATAAGCCGACAAGTTTACTTGTTGTGCCATTGGGAAAGGCACTTAGCGGGATTCCCCCTTCTTGATGTGGTGGACAGATGGCCGGCAACTCCTAAGCGAGCTCGTATAGCGCTTTGATCGTTTTTTTGTGATAGGAGGATATGCTACTAAATAAAATAAATGAATTGTTTTTTTGCCTTAAGCATCAGCACATTGCTTACGTCTATGTTCACATGCATGTGTTCATTTATTATATATTTTTTTTTGCAAAGTAGGATTGTTCAACAAATGAGCATGACTAGCTTTAGATTGGAAAGCTTATTCTGTAGATAACGCGCGTGCCGCATCATTTAATGATAGTGTATTTACTGTTACGTTAAATTGCATTAGTATGGAAGAATGGAATGGATAATGGAAAAAATTTTTAGTAGAGAATGGAATATGGAAAGCAAAATTTTTTAGTATCGAATGGACATGGAATGGAAGAAATTTTGCCGAATGGAATATGGAAAAATCGTCTTTCATTCCATAGCACGCTCTGGCGACAAGATACAACCTCCGCCTCACTCAAGATCCAAGGCGAATATGGGCGTTAAATTTTTTTAGATGATGCCTGTTAATTGTCTATTTCCACTTTTTTTTTGCTCTTCACTTTTGTTTTTGGGCAGAAAATTGGACATCTGCGGGCGTGATGACCTTTTTTTTTTGCTCAACAATATATCCGGCCCTGCTAGCTTGGCTTTAAAATGCGGCCCACCCCCCTTTTCAAATTACTGGGCACGCCCCTGCTAACCCTTAAGAAAACTCTGGTCCCACCGATGATAGGCCGATGAAAAATGTAGCGTGCGCACTCGCACACTGTATTTTTTCGATTGTTTTGTTGTTAAATTAAACCTGATTAAACTTAACTTGCGCATATTATGTCGTCAAACTGAAACATGTTGTCACACCAGAATGGACTACAGTACACTACTATAACAATGGACTGGAAACTAGACACAATACGCATTGTATATAGACTGTAGTGGTCTGATGGTTACACGTAGGTGATTACGTGTTCGTATTTCTGCGCGCTTTGCATTGCCATGCCTGTGACATTTTGCTTTCATTTTAAATTTAGCGTTGAGTATGGCAAGCAAGAAACGAAAGTAGAGATGGCTCGGGCTGACTTTTTTGAGGCCCGGACCGCCCATGGCCCGGATCCTCTAGCCCAGTAACCGTAACCGATCCGGCAACTTATACTAAAAATAAAGCCCAACCCCCTTTTAAGGACCTTTAATCAGATTAAACGAACTTAAAGGGATTTCAAAAAGTGTTAGCGGCTCGTTAACGGCCCAGTAATAAACAGAGATAGAACCGGGCCGTTAGCGGACCAGTAAAAAGACCAGTTAACGGCTCGTTGGCGGGTCTCTTAGCGGCCCATGCCATCTCTAGTACCAGGTGCCCAGCTTTGCTTGTCTCCAACGAAAGGTTCTTAAACTCGGGACTCCGATCGAAGGTCTATTTATTTTGTAATTTGAGTTTGTCTACAAAAAAGTACAACCTAAGATCATGCAAATTTTTTGGGTGCATTTAATGGTAGATCTATTGCTAGATGACGTACGTACTATATGTTTATTGTATAATGACAATTGCATGAAGTCATCAAACTACGTGACTGATACGAAAGCGTAATTTTACGCCTAACTTTGTACCTAAGTGAAAACAATAAAGTGAAAGCGTTAATAAACGGTTTACGCAACATTAGGAAAAATTTTTTGCACTTAGAACATAAAGATGATTAAGACAAGTCTGCCTGTATGTCGTAATTTCCGTCTACTAACAGTTGATTCTTCTTGGTGCTGGAAATTCTGTATAGTGTGTTCATGATACTATACTGCTCATAACAACAGGAAACTCTTAAGCTCTGACGGTAAAGCCATAAAAAGTTGCATTGCGCAGGCGGTAGTATTTGTTTAAAGCAACCCATTCAAAAACCACTTCTTTGGTTATTTTAAAAGCAATCTAGTGAGCAAAATAGCACAGTTTTGAGGTGTTCAGAAGGAAAGACAGATTTATTTTGAACTATTACAAGCTAGATTTTTCTCCAAAAGCTCCAAAAAGACGTACTGCAACTACGTCACAGTTTAATAGCGTTTGTTGAGTGAAGTTTCGTACCTCATAATAAAAAATTTCATTGATCGAGGAATAGAGGTGTATCAACATTAGACAAGTCTGACGGAGCTTACAGTCTAGCCATAAGACACTTGCAATTTCAAGAATTAAAAAAGAAACTGAGTTTTACGAGAAGTCAGCTTATGTTTAACTTTACTCTAATCATTTATCATCAACATGCGACTATGGCGGTGTGATATGAGCCAAAGTTGATGATGCGTACGGCTTGTTAAAACGTCTGAGCATATGCGTTGGGAAAAGGCAGGAGCGTACGCAGAATTTTTGGGGGGAGGAAAGCGCAAAGGAGTTTTCCCACATTAAAATTGTTTTTTTAAGTAGAATAAAAGAGTAAAGAATTAACGTGTTTTAGAGAAGCCTAAAGGGGGCACGCGCATGGGAGCACCCCTGCGTACTCTACTGGAGCGGTTAAAAACGAGTGGTAACTTTGTCAGTACAGTGTTGCTGAAATATTTAATAAAGTCATAGACTAGCACTTATTGATGTGTCGTTGAGCACAAACTGATACGCTGAGTAGTTTTGAAAGAGAAAGTTTGTTTCAGTATAATGGACCATAAAATTTACGCTATTTGCAACCGGTACCTGTAGTTGTGTACTGCAAAGACGCTAAATCATATTTTGTATTGATTACTGAGCGCCGCTGAAGAGGGCAAAGACTCGAAACAGCGCTGCTTCACGTCGTAAAAAGGGATCAAAAATAGTAGATCATTTATGTCAACCCTTTGCAACAGAATATCACTGTTTCAGTTAAAGAGATCTGAAATTATTGTAGTATAGCAGTCAACATTTCCAAAAGTAAGGTCGGATTATATTTAAAAGATTATTCCGAAACCTTGTCAAACAAGTAACAAGAATGCAATATTTTAATGCAGATTAATTGTTTGCTATGCTTTATGAATATAGCCATTTGCCAAAGCCTATGTGATGTGACATTGTTTACTTGTACTATATTGTTTTTAGATATTTCGCTTTTAAACTTGTATATTCTTGATTTATGATGCAAAACGGAGTTAGAAAAATCACAAATGCTTTCAGTGACGTTTCTTGTAGACTCAAAATTCGATCCTCAATAATCGAGTGTATGATCAAAGCTGAAACTCAGTATGTAAAAACATTGAAATATATTGTTGACGTAAGTAGAATTTTTATGCTTTGTAAGAGTTACAGTCACATGTTTTTTTGCCTACTTGCGCTATAAGTCATTTTCCTGATTTGCAAAACAAGTGTTGCACTATGAGCCCACGCGTTCAGCTACTTCAGCATCATTTAGCTGACTGGTTACATGGAGAAAATTGAGCCAGTTTCGATCAATTGTGGCGTAAGAATGAAGCAGTAAATGAATAGCAGTTCCTATGACGCTGCTATCCATTCAATCCTAAGCGTTTGAATTTAAGCTAAATTTATTCTTGCTTGAACTGCTGAACAATGTAACGATGGAAAAAGCGCAATAATATCTAGGCCTGCTGGAATGATTAAATTACTGCCAAGGGATCGTTATAAACCAAACGAATGATAGTGAATAGATTTCCATACAAAAAATTGCGACGAGAGGACCAGCAGAAATGTGACCGCGCGCATCTAAGCTCGCGGCAGTCGCTGCACTTTGCGCTGTTCAGGTTTAATCGCATAGCGTCACGTCTCTTCCAAGAACTTCAATCGGTTGTGTTTGCTTCTGGAGCAGAGCAGAGACAAACGGGCCGACTCCCGACTGCATAGCTCCGGACCTCACCCTGAGTAGGCTTATAAGAGCCAGAAAATCTATTTGGCCCCCACACTCTCATTGCTATGTTCTTGTTTTTTTTTGATAAACTTTTTTGGCCGACCAAATATGCCGCTTGAAGTCAAAATGCTGAAAAAAGTGGTTCTTTCTCACGAAGCTCGGCGTAAGCCCGAATTGGGCCCATAATTTTTCTCTAACTCAAGCCCGAACTTGACCCGACTTAAGTCTACAATTACAGTAAAATGTGTTTTGCAGTATTACTACAGTACGTGGTATTTTCCATTCAAATACCGAGGATGTCACCCATACTTGATTTTAACAGCCACTTTTACCAATTTCGCTTTTTTCGGTAGGCCTAACTGTGTAAAATGAATTGCGAAACATACAGCCCAATGGGAGCCTGGTGAGTCATGTGTTCACGCTTCCTCTAACTGTGCAGCGAAAACTGACTGTATGACACATTCATAGCTTTTTCATTGTTTAACGGAAGTGTGACTTCACATGAATCAAGTCCCCACCTTCCGAACAATACGTACATCACAGGCTAGGTTGAGTACATTGTTACAGTTTGCATAAAAATACCCATGTTTTGAATATCAAATCGTCAAGAATAGAATAGGACATCACGTGCAAAAAAGCTGACAAACAATGAATTTCCTACGCTAGAAATATACAGCAGATAGTGAACTTAATCATGACCGAAAAGACTTTTTAAGTTTTAAGAAATTGAATGCTGTGCTGTACTGTATAGTAGTGTTCTTCAAACTGCGGGTCGCGAGGAAGCTCAACGGGGTGGCAAGATGTTTTTCCTGATTTGATGTGATGAAATTGAATGATACATGCTGGAGTAAAGTGAGATCATTGCAGTCCTTGAGGGTCGCGAAAATATTTGGCCGTGCAAAGTGGGTCATGGCAAAAAACAGTTTGAAGAACACTGCTGTATAGTACTTTCGTCAGCCACAACCAGGCCTGTATCAATCGTGCTTGCCAATTTAGTAATTTTGAATAAACAAACGTAGCGTTGCTAAAGCCTGTTTTCGCATTTAGTCGGAATATCTTTTGTTACGATAATATTAAGATGATTTTGTGTGATTTTTGAATTTAGCCTTTCTGCATTATTTGGTATCGCGAGTGGGATAAAGATTTTGAAATTCATTGATTAACGCTTCAACTTCAACTACATCATAAAAGATACAACTTCTACTACGAATCTTGAAAAAATGCGCAATTGATTAAGACTCGCACGAGCTCTCAACAGCAGTATCTATTTCTTCTCGTGACTTCTGTTCATAATAGCTCAATAATGCCTTATGTTTACTCTAATTGTTTATACACTTTCGCTTTTAGTGCAAACAATTCGGTTCAATGATTTTGTTTGTCTTGGTGGAAAATTATTTTCATATTGTTTCATATTCTTGTGATAATGAACTTAATGACAGGATATTAGCCACAAAAATAATGCAGGGCAGGGTCTAGTTTTTTTTTTGAGTTTGAGGGTTAAAAATGGAGTAAATCCAAAAATCAGGCTCTATCTTGCTTTTTTTTTTGTATTGAAGTGGCGAAGTACCAATGCATGTACATACAATTAAAATTTGAGGGAATTGCAAAAGAGGATTAAAGTTCCTTCGCTCTCCTCTCCGGCATTCGCCTGTGGTTTACACCAGTAAATAAACAAGACAACAAATGTCAAATCTTTTGCAAAATTCGCCCAAGCGGTGATGTTCATACTTGGCTATAGCCTGCCTTTAATTTTTGCATTGTTCAAGAATTCTATACAACTGGTCGATATTTCAGCACATTAAAAAAGAGAAATGACTTTTCACAACGTTAAGATACTTAAGTGCTTTTGAACTTTCATTTTCTGCCATGTTAAGTGCATAGCGACGGTTGCTTATATTTATTAGCGGTGGTACATGAAAAAAAATTTCATTTTCTCGTGACAAGCTTTAAACTGTGTGGCTGGTTTTGACCGTTTATAATAGGGGTTCTTAACCGGGGGTAAATTTTATCTACCGAGGGGGTAAATTTTCTGAATTAAAGACAAAATAAAATTTCAATTTTCATCAATGAAAAGCAGTAGTGGTACACTGGGGGTAAATTATAGACCTACTTCTTTTTTTTGGCAAGGGGTAAACGAGGAAAAAAGTTAACAACCCCTGGTTTACAACATTCTCTAAATTCAGAATTCGAACAGCAAAGAAACGTTCTTCCTTTCGTTCTGCCATTGACGTTGAATACCTTGTTGCTGCGAAAACTAGTGTTTAAGCCGCTTGCCTGAGATTAAAACTCCTGAGGAGCTACAAACTTTTGCACTTAGGATATGACTCGACCAAGTATCAATCCTGTACTCCTAGCAGTTGCATTGGCCGATTCAGGGAGCTTAAAAGGATCAAGCTTCCCTTACTCCCCTAGAAAATTCTAAATTTCTGGCTCTGCTTCTGAGTGAAACCAACCCGAACACTCGACTCATTTTCGCAAGCAATAAAGCGATGTGCCAAGCTTAAAACAGGAACTTTTTTTTGCTGTTTACCCTAATTCGTGAAATTACTCTCAAAGCCATATATCTCGTGCCAACGCCGCAGGTCGCCGTTAGACCCATTAGCGGATTCCGGATCGGGGCTTAGGGGTTCGGCCCCCCCAAAAAAAAAATTAGTTGTACATATAGTAATGCATTGTTACTTCGGCACTTCTTGTTTTAAACGTAGAAAGTTGGAAAATAAGCATTTTTGTTATTCCCAGCCCCTCATCCCATTAAAAACAATTTATAGATCCACTCCTGAGAGCCAGGGCAGGCCATGATAAAGTAAAACACTGCACTCAGTAATCAAACGAAATTAGCTTTTTGATGAATTTGACGAACTACCACTCAAATTACTGTAATGGTGTTTCGTGTTTTTAGGTTATCAAGCCCAGCTTAGAGTTTTGTTCCGAACAAATTGAATACGAGATAGAGGATGGACACATCAGAGCATTGTTTGGAAACGTGAACGAGTTGCTGGAAGTACACAAATCCTTGCTCACAGAACTCGAAAAAGAAGCTGGGGATTATGGAAGCGATTTGCCAGTCGCCTCGCCCGAAGAGCAAAGCGCAAAGATGTGCCATTGTTGCCTTGGAAAAGTTTTTTCAAACGCGGTACTGAGAACTCAGGACTTTAAAAAACTATTGTGGGATGTAAAATACCGCAGTACTAGGCCTGCAATCTTTTGCAAGGAGTTTTCTTAAGGCAGTATTTTTAATTTGGCGAATGCGTCAAGTTTTGGAAAAGCAAAAGGGTAAATGTTTGACTCCGGAATTAATTGACGGAGTGAAGATTCCTCCAAACAAAAAAGAAAAAGCTTATGGTAAAGGGATACTCTTTAAAAGTTCAAAAATAGTATTGAACTTTCTTCGGGTTATAAGTAAACGTATGGCAACCACATAAGGCTTGTACAACATCAGATAAAAGCAGCAGTTACTCACTCGAAAAATAACATTTTTATTTAATTTTTACTTTTTAGAAAGAATCGTTCAAAGTTTACGATATTTACTGCTCAAACCACGCAAGAGCCGAAGAAGTAGCTGGTGAGGTTTTAAACATGACATCTCTACAAGCTGTGGTAAAGGTAATAGTAAATAACTGAGGTTATTTTCAAATTGAATTGAACAGAAAATTCAACAGTAATATTGAGGTAGACTGTAAAGTGAGCTTGCGCTCTTTCGAGTCAGCAGCCACCCGTTTTAAATGTCGAATGCGATCGGCTACAGCCGCGAATCGAACCCTTCACATTGGATTTCTCACGTGCAGGCGCTACCGCTAGGCGGTGTCGTTGGCGATATAATGGATGAAGTTAATCAAATTTTTGTTTTTATCCATGATGCATGTACTTCACTACAACAAAAACCCTAAGCTGCAATTAAGTGGCTTGAAATAACAAAAAAAAAAATTTTGTTTTTAATTGTAAATATAAATAATGATATATACAATGCTTTACAGTTCATTTAACTACAGGCATTGAATGCTGTTTCGACCATTCGGATCCTGTCAAAGCAGTTGAAGCGACCGGACTTCGTTGACAGGAATGAAATTGTTGTGGAAAATTTTTAACTTTGGACTAAATTTTTTTGGTGGTGTGCAATTTTAAATTCGATTTTTTATTTGCAGAAATGGGACGATGATTTACCTTTTCCAAAAGAGCGAATCAAGGGCACAAATACTTTGGCGGTTTGCTTAAAAGAACCTTTGTTACATCTGTGTAGAACAAGTGTCTATCTCAAAGTACGTAATTTGTCTTTGTTTTACTGCATAGCTATAATTTAGTTCGACAGTAAAGGTGTTGTAGGTACTAAATGAGAATAAAAATAGCAATTACTTGTTTCATGCTTAACCCGATCGTAGCACAGCAAGTGGGGGTCAGGCTCAGGCAGGCAAAAATTGTATTGTGTTAAACACCTACAAAAACAATTGAAGAACTGACTGCTATGGTGCGTTGTTGGGAATGTGTTACAACAGGATTTTCTCCATCTGATGACGATTGAAAACTTTCAATTCCACGTTAGGTTTTTTAGGGCATTTCTGATCATTGTCAGAGTACGTGAGGAGAAAAACTCAACACAGATTTGGATAAGATAACATTAATTTAGCGGCACTGGTCATGTTGATGATTACCTTGTAGGATAGCTGCAAAACTTTAATAGCTTTAGTATAGCCTGACCGAGATTTGAACTTTCGTTACCAAGTTACATAGCAGATGATGTAACGTGCTAAGTCATGGTTTAGCTCTTAACCAAGCTGTTTTTGAAAATGATGTTTTGCAATATCATTTCTGCGGTAAGTCGGTGCAAATAGCAAAAAATCACCGCAAAACTTGAAAAATTCATTTTCTGCTCAAGGCTAGATGAAGGTTTTGTCTCACGCCTCCATAGCTTCTTGGACATTAAAAAAAATAGTGTTTTTGCTGTCAGCCTGCATTGTTGTTTATTCGCACCAGAAGAAAATGTTTTTTCTTTCACCAGCGCCTAGTCGTTAAGTACGTTATGGCCTAGTGGTTAAGAGCGTTTGCCTTGGAAGCTGATAGACTGGGTTCTATTCTCAGTCGGGTCAAACCAAAGACTCTAAAATTGGTATCTGCTGTTACACTTGCTAAAACGCTTAGCAATTAAGTGTAGCGAGGAGGATAAAATGAACAGAGAATAAAAATACGTCAGTGAATTCTTGAGAAAATTTAGTCCTGGCGCTAAAGGACCTTAGTAGTTATAAAGCGCCATAAAACCTCATAACATTTCATTTCATTTCTTCACACGCTTTGATTCGTAGCGATTTATTTCCGTTTACATGCTCTACGTTTAAAAATACAACATGACTCAAAGCATTCCTGCATTTCATTTAATTCCTTCAACAAGTAATGATAAAAACAAATATCTCAATCACGAAAATAACGATCTGGCGCAAAAATGAAAATCTTTGAAAAATGCAGTCACGTATTTCCGAGTTGCACCAATGTCAGCACATGCCTGGTCGTAGCTGAAAAACAGTTAAGCGCCTTTCCTATAATATCAGCATATAAGCGTTGTAGCAACCTGGAATATGATCCTTCCAAATAATTAAATCAACTCTGAAAAAGGCTGTAAAATTTTTCTTTTTAGATGACTTGCTAGTGATTGATTAGATTTTTAAAATCGCAGCTTTTAATATAAACTACAACCAACTAAAGAATAGGGACTTAATGCACTAGCTTTTTTGTTCGTTGCTGCGAAAACGTCACTGAAATTACACACAAAAAGATATGTTGCAGCAACAAATGTGACTGCGAGGGAACCGAAAGGTCATCGAGTCAAGCAGCCACCCTGTGAGGAAGTATAACTAGCACAAGTCAAGTCAGGCAATTGAAGTATAGAAAGGAATCACAAAAGGGTTAAAACAAACTACAAAAAAATGAAAAATGATGCGGTAAATTTGATAATTACTTATGATAAATAAATTACTGAGGTTACATTCAAATTATATCGAACGGAAAATTCATCATATTCGAGGGAAACTGAGAAGTGAGCTAGCGCACTTTGAGTCAGCAGCCACCCGGTAAATACGTCGAAAGTGATCAGCTCCAGGCAGGGCCGGATTAGACAATGAGAGGCCCTAGGCCAGGGGTTTCCAAACTTGGGTACATTTTGACTTTTCAAAAGGTACATTAGGTTATATTTTTTATTACTTGATGTTAATAATTAGGGCCAAATTAGGGCCGCACCAATTGGAAGAGCAACAAAAAAAAGTACACACGTCTTCAGATGTCCTATATACCCAGGGTTACCATTTCGTGCTTCCGCACTTATTTTTGAATTTGTAGCGTAAAAATCAGGACTCCTTGAACGTGCAGATCTTTTTTTTTGGTCTTCACCGATTTTTGGTGACAAAACAGGACTCTGCGGACGTGAAGACTTTTTTTTGGTCTTCACCGATTTGGGGGGCATACGAGCGAATCCATAAATTGTCCAAGGGTACCAATGAACAGAAAGTTTGGAAAACCCTGCCCTAGGCTGTTTGATCAATGAGGCCCTAGTGATCAATGATCAGACTTATCTCTCCGTGTATAAAGGTCTTAATGTCGATCTCCAAAAAAAAGGGCTTCTCTGTTCATGACGAGGCTTCTTGTTTCTCCAAGGCTCCAGGCTGCCTAGACTATTGGTAAATCCAGCCGTGGCTCCAGCCGTGAATCGAACCCGTCACGCAGGATCTGTAACCTGTACGCAGTACCGCTGATAGTTTTTGTAATACACTGCAGCATATTAACTGGGTTGTTTGCTCCTGCGTGAGCTTTATGCAGCTGTAAGTCCTCTTGATACATGAATTTTTACGTTGCATAGATCTTGGCAGTGTTTACTTCCATTTCTCAAAGTGATCTCCAAGAAGTTCTCAGTTCTTATTCGATTGTTCATGCGACAGTGACAGCTATAGAGCCACAAAAACGGGGCAAATTGTTGCAGCAAGCTTACACTTTGTGCGATGAACTTCAGCAGCAGTGGGACAACTCAGGTCTGATGAACAAACAGGGATTTTTAACAAAACGAGGTGGAAATATTAAGGCAAGTTATATTGCTTTACACACTTGAAATGATTTGAAATTGACGGCAATATTTTTCCCACAGTTTACTCTGTTTTGGCTCGCTGTTATGTTTCTATCTTCGATCCAGTATTTCATCGTTTATGATTTTTAAGCCTCATGCTCTTCCTACTTAGGTTTTATATTTGTGAAATACACGCATTTTATTATAGAGGATGACCTAGCTGAGCGTCGAACCATCGAAGCCAGCTCCAAAGCTCAATGCGCCAACCATTAGGCGTACACGGGTTACTACCAGCATTGAAGTCGCAAGGTGTTAAGCACCGCCCTATGTTTCCATCTTCTGAAAAACGCTTATTCAGAAGCTCACCACTATCAGGCATTAGCGTACAACTTGACCCAATTTGACACAATCGCAGTTAGGGTTGGCACTCGGAGTTGGCTGAGTGCTTGGTGCATTGGGCTGTGACTGGTTTAGCGGGTTCGATGCTCAACTAGGTCATCTTCCATGATGCATATGCTTTACTCAGTAATATAAAAACTTTAGTTGCAGTCACGTGGCTTGAAAAAAATTTGAAAAAAGCGCAGTGAATCAAAAAGCCAATCTCAGTTGAACCAAACTCAATGAAACTGTTCGATAAAGTTACCGTTACTGTAATTTCAATTCCAAAACTACAAAACCTTTCTGATTAAAGCATTACGTACACATTATTTAAGCATTGATTGTTATTTTAGTCTTGGAAAATCCGATGGTTCACGCTCCGCGGATATGAGATGAAGTATTTCGAAGAACCAGTGGTAAGTTGTCTAGACTCTAAACTAGTTCCATGAAATCGAATTCCAAATTGTATCAACTGCATAAAACTTTACGTGTCTCCGGTCTGTGGCGGCCATTTCTCGACTAGAAATGCACGCTACAGATGTAGTAACGTAAATATCAGTAGCAGCGGTATTAAGGACCGTTTGGCGTGAAAGTGAAACCTATCATAATAGTGAAAGTGCTTCACTTTCTTCCGCACTTCATTGGATTAAAGGATAGCGTTTTTGTAATCTGCGTCTTACATCCATGCCTGTGTGTGTTTTTTCATGTTATTCTTCCACGCAAGGCGAAAACCTATTGATTAATTATTTGTCACCACTATAACCAGTTATTGATTCTAGCTCTTCAGGCTTGCCTGTCATCAACATTAATTTACAAAAAAGTGATATTTTCAAAAAGTTTGACTGATTTCTAATTAAAACTTTTGATTTTTTAGGATGAAAAGTCGCTGGGAACACTAAACATAAGAGAATGTTCAAAAGTGTTTGAAACTGACTCTCAATCCAAACCAAACTGCTTTGGGTGAGCGGTTAAGTAAAATTTACAACATAGCCCTACAAGAACAACTAGGAAAAAAATTCTTCGTAGCTTATAGTACATTAACTTACATTGCTGGCCCGGATTTTTATCATTCTTGAGGCGGGTTTACCGATACGCGACATGCGACAACACGACAAAAATTATAATGTAAGTGAATGTGGAAGATTTTGGCGTGATCGCGAAACAGTGGGATAAAACAAGCCAGGTGCTATTAATAATTGTCGGGTTGTCGCCTGTCGCGTATGGGTAAACGCACCTTTGGTCCTAAAAACTGTTTTTAAAGAGGTTGTTTGAATTCTAACAAGTGCATCATTTATTGATGTTGATTTTTGTATATTTTATTCTTGCATTCCTCGTTGCAATTCAGTACTAAGCTATGAGTTTTGCTAGTTACTGGTTTTGTTAATATTTATAAGTTCAAGTTACAATCTGTCTTGTGAAAAAAAACGACCAGTTTTGAAACTGCAATGACATTTTGTCGTTACGGCAATGTGGTTCCTATTTGTCTAATTGGGCCTACTCTCACTGCATTTAAATTGTGAAAATAGTGCTGGTGTTCTTCGGCTGCTCTAATGGTTACTGTTTGTTAATTGAACTTTCATGTGTAGGATAACTTTGCCGGACCGCACTTACTTTATTTACGCTACAACTCCGGTTGAGAGAATGGAATGGATGAATTGGATAGCTTGGAAAGTTTATATGAAAAGATCCGCGGAAAGCAAGGCCCAGTCCGCTTTATCCGTTCCAGTGATGGGCCATAACTCCTCTGTTTTAAATTTGCTTCATTTGAGTTAAAAGAAAATGACTTTTTCAATGAGTTTTTAAATTTTCACGGAAAAAATCACAGAAAAAACATAAAAAACGTCAATAGACAAGCATTAAATTTATTGACGCTATGTTTTTATTTCAAATTATTTACAGTTTATAGACTAACGCCTACCGATTTTAGTATTTTCTCCTATGTTTGATAGAAGCGCTTTGGTGAAGCATTTTTAACAAAAATGTAGTAAAGTTTGCCCAGGTTTTGAAATACTGTGCCTTACGAAATCTAAATAAATACATTAATTTAATACATTAACTCTTGTCAAAGTTAAAAAGCACTAGCCTTGTTTATTACATTTTTTTGTTGTTTCTAAAGCCTGTTTCGATGATCTTTGTCATTTGCTGTGATTATGTGCTTATGCATTTTTTTATATCAATTAAGTTTTTGTTCCTCAAATGAGTGAAAACATTAGGCTACACCCAAATTGTGATTTTAGTGAAATAAATTCCAAATAAACTTATATTCTAAATAACCAAAGGTTCTAAATAAACTTTCCAAATTTTGTCCAAATAAACTGAAACGAGAATAAAAACACTTAACCGCAAATGTCTTTAACCAAAAAATTTTGATCACGCTTAGTTGTGCGTTGTAGTTACTAGTTACGCATAGCATTCCACAAAACCGACCTCTGGAAATGACAGTCTGTAGCTTCGCTTCGATTCTTGGGGTGCCCACTTTTTACGGAGCGCTTCTAGACGCTACTGCTTAAGCTGACAAAAACTTGTCACTGATTGTTTTTATATAATCTGTTCACATAGGTTTTGACCTAACATCAGCCTGATTAGAGCTGTAGCAAAAAATGAACAATTCAGCGAGGTTTGCAAATGATTTGAAATCAAAAATAAGTTGTAGCCTAGTTATTGTAGAGGTAACAACAGATTTACCACACTGCATACAACGGTTAGCTGATCTTGTGATATTCGATACACGATAAACTCCCTCGCAATATTTAAATAAACGATTATTGGCTCACTACCAATTGGGAACGGTGTTTTTTGTATATTCTTATTGCCTACATCGTTTGTGCTTTTGCCTCTTTAGTGTGAGATCAATACGCATGGCATTGTTATTAGCGAGAAGCCATGTTTAGCTGCTTTAGGCTTACCACTATTTCTTTTGTTGATTACCTGTTTTAAATTATCCTTGTGCTTAATTATAAACCTACTCGTGCTTCGTATCCTACAATTCCTTGTTCAATAAATGTGCTGTAGATGTTTTGCTACGACTTTGCGGTTGATATTATACTTATGAACATTAGTAACAATTTTTAGAGAAAAACTAAAGCCGCAGTAGTTCTTGACACTGGACGTTTCGACAACAGAGATTCAGTTTTTCAGTTTTGTACTGCATTGCTTGCGCTGCTGATAATGACAGCTCAACTTATGTAGTCGAAACGTCCAGTTTTGAGAATTACTGTGACTTTCGTCCCATATTTATCGTTTTCCAAAGTAACATTTTGCGCACCAAAAATGCAAGTAAAAAGAATGGTTACTATTTCACCGCCTAAAACCTATGTTTTTTTCCATGCTCGCGTCAGGTTTTAGAATGTGGGCTTGGAAACTCAATGCGCAATATTTGATGTCATACTAAATATATTTCGATAATATTGACTGTGGGAAATCTTCAGCATGATAACGACAACTCGACCAAAAACTATTGGCAGAAAGTAATCATCTACGTAGTTATAGCAATTTACGCAAAAAAATATGGGCTTTCGCAGTCCAAAAATTTATGAGCGTTTTACTCAATTTTTAAAAGGTTGTAAAATGCAAAAAAATAACTCTTTTTGCATTTGAAGTCAAGCTCTATAACGTGAATTACTAAAAAAACGAAAATTCTGCAAAAAAATTTTCGGATGTCAAAAGTTGCAAAAAAAATTTGGTAGATGTTTTACGAGTCGACGTCAATTTTTTATTTGACACAAAAATTGGTAAAATTTAGCTATTTTTTTTATTTCTTGTCGAATTTTCTCAAAACTTTTCAGACACTTTGCTGTTTATATGCTTTTTAGGTTTTTTTAGTTGCTTTCGTATGTTTTTTTTTTTTAGGTTAATGTTTTGACAGTTTTTGTTCTTTGCTTGGTTCTAAAATTGTGCTTCTAAATTGTTTAAAAAAATCCTTTTTACATGCACAAATAATGTCTAATTTTCTAGAATTTCAAAACATGCCCTATTTGAACGCATGTGATTTATAATTTTGTTTTACTTTTACAAAATATTGTCTGACTCGTTTTCAAAAGTAGGTTTTTTTCTTGGTCTTCGACGTTCCAACTTTATCCCTAGGGTTAAGATTAAAACTAGGCTTGCTGCTGGGGTTGGGGTTAAAGTTAGAATATATGAAGATCACAGTCTCTTAATTCAGTGACTTTGGTATCGCAATGACATTTTAAACGTTATTTTTTTTTAATTTGCTTGGTTTGTTTTTTGGTCTTTAACCCTAATATGGGGAAGTCCCAAATTTGATTTTGCCTCATCTGAAGTTTTGCAATCTTTAAAGCCTGCTAACTGACACCACTATACCACCAGTAAACAAAAATTAAAGAAAAGTGTGAAAAAACTGAAAAATATAGCTTACAGTCAATTACGCTATATATTTTAAACATACGGACACATTGGTCAAACTTTAGCGGCAAATATATGGCTAATTAATAGTTGATTCAATCAGCTTCGATAACAAGTATGCTTGATTTAACCTTAGTCGTAGCCAAATTAAGTGTGAGCATGAAAAGCAAAATAGAACAAACCTATAATTTAAACAAATTAGGGATCAGACTTTGTTTCCTCCGAATGATCAAAATTTGGTGACATAAAAGCGCACTTGTGGGATGTGTACGTGTTTCCAGTGAAGCAGGACCGGGTAACTGATTCTTGGGCTACCTACCAAGCATGCCATATGATATTATGGCACCTTTAACCACGTGTGATAATGCAATTTCCTTGTTCACACAAATTGCTATTTTTGTCCGATTTTACTTTCGTACGATTTTTTTACGTCTTGTTTGACGGATTTCAAACCTACAGGTGCGGGATCTTATTTTTGTTCATTGCCTTCAGAGAAGTTATAGATACCGCTACCATTAGGTTGCTTCTTACAAATCGTGCAAAATTAACTCTGGTTCTCTACCGTCTTCCATATTCACCTCCAAATGTTTCGTAGTCTAGGTCATCCTCTTCTTAAAAAATGTATTCGTTTTAATGCAAAATCTACTCGGCATAGAAGTGGGATTACGTGAAAGGCAATATGATTTTCAAAGTGTAGTGGTGTAAGCTGAAACTCTCCAAGGCCATTAGGTTGGTCACGTCAACTTTGCAAGGCCGTCTAGGAAGCGATCAAGTGTACAATATGAAACAGTCCTGAATAAAAATCAATGCGTTTAAACTATTAACTTCGCAGATCAAAATTTGTATATTTGTTGCGACTACAAAATTGGCTTATAATTGTGTGAACCCACTCAATAGACCTGGTGCTTTTACCACCGGCACACGACGCTGATAATAGCTGTCAGCAACATGGCCTCGCAGTACCGCGCGCAGTGAACAGATCCTACGTGACTGGTTCGATTCACGGCTAGAGCTGATCGCATTGACATACTTATACCGGATGGCTGCTGATTTGAAGAGCGCCAGCTCACTTCGCAGTCTCAGGGATACCCAGACATCGTAGACGAACCCGGATGTGAAACATGCGAATTATCCGCTTTTGAGCGTAACAACTGTGGTGCTGCGTTGGTCTGCTGGTTTAGGTCTGGGTGGAAAGTGTCTACACGAGAGGTGACGAACATGCGGCTCGCGCATGCGGCCCGCGAACATTTTGGCGAGACTAAGTACTCTTAAATTCTTTTTTCCCGTCCAATCTTTGCCATGCGGTATCAAAAGCTGAGCCCTGATTGATGAAATCATGCGCGTATCACCCAGGAATTTTTCAAACCTACAGTACAAGCCTTTTTTCTGTTTCAGAATTCACCAGTTCTTCCATTGTTCCACCGCTTCGTTAACACTCTACATGTTAGAGATGTTTAAGCGGTATATAAATCTGCTGCTGTTGTTGTTGTTATGTACCGGTAGTAATAATAACATAACTGCATAACTCTTGGTTCATTGCAGCTTGACTGTTCAGCATAAAGTAGTAGACCTACGAGTAGCCTACCTAATTGAGTGAGAGCTTAGGTTGCCTAACAGTCAGGAGCATATTTAGGGGGGACATGGAGCCATGATCCCCCCTTTTGACTTTGCCTTTTATTAAAAGAAACAAAATTAATGGTAAGCAGGTGACTCAAATATGCTGGGCTCTTTTGATGTTTTCTGTAGCTTTTAGGCTAGGCAGAGGCTAAGGTTACGTGACCGTAACATTTGTCTCTTTGGTTTATTTTATTATCCCTTCACGCTTCCCTGATTGTACGAGAGCGTGACGAAGTAATAAAATAAACTAAAGAGGCAAATGTTACGGTCACGTAACTTTAGCCACATCCTTTAGGCTAACCAGGGCGGATAATGAGGGGGTAGGAGAAAGGATAGCCTATGCATTCTCCCTCCAGACATTTTCAAAAATGTTTTTGATGAATACAATTTTTCCATAGGGTAATTTTGAATCTCTTGATAACAATAAGCTCTACGCCTTAAGCACGCATAATCAAATATGTGCAAACAAAATGCATCATATTTGGCGAAGCACTTAGATTTACGGTCAAAAAAATTTAACAAAATTTACCTGAAAATTATTCACTGCTCTAAAATAACCATTAGCCTTCAGCATGTATATAAAGTTTCAAAAATTTTCTGGGGGAGCATGCCGCCGGACCCCCCTAGAGCTTTTCTTGCTTGTCAATCAGCTTCAAATTAGTTTTGCTGAAAACAATATGCATAAAAAATGTGGAAATTGTGGCCCATCCCCCTTTTTAAAATTTCTTGCCACGCCACTGCTTACGGTAGGCTTAGTTGAGGTACTACTGAATAGGCAGTGCAGGCACTGTAGGAAGTGCAGACAGTGTTGGCAGTGCAGGCACTGTAGGCAGTATTATACAATGTAGGCAGTGCAGGCAATGCAGTTTCTGTTGGCAGTGCAGTCTCTGCATTCAGTGCAGTCTTTGCAGATAGAACAGGCACTGTTAGACAAGCAAGTAAAAAAATCAGTTTTTGCAATAGAAAAACAAGTTGCACAGAGCAATAGAAGCGGTTCTACTAAACACAGCAAGGAACTACAAGGTACTGAAAACAGTTCAAAGAACTACAAGGAACTACAAGATACTTTTAAACAAAGTACGGTACCGGTATAAAGTAGCTGAAAACACTACAAGGTACCGTACTTTTAAACCAACGACAAGGTACTTGAAAACACTACAAGAAAGTACTAGGTTCTTTTAAACCTACAAAATGCTTGAAAACACTACAAGGAACTACCGGTACAAGGTACTTTTAAACTAACCACAAGGTAATTGAAAACACCGCTAAGAGCTGCAAGGTCCTTTGAAACCAACTGCCGTACAAAGTACTTAACAGCTTAAAAACACTACAAGGTACCGTACTTTTAAACCAACTACAAGGCAGTTAAAAACACCGCAAGGAACTACAAGGAACTTTTAGACTAACAAAAAGGGTGTTAGAAACATTGCAAAAAACTATAATTTTATCAATCTGCATATAAAGCTAATCATAGTTGTGAAACTGCCTTGGTAAAAATCCATTGCGATATTCTTACACTGCTTGATTCAAAATTGAATGTAGTTTTAATTGTTTTTGACCTATCAGCAGCTTTTGACACTGTTCATCACAAATTACTTCTACATAAATTAAAATATCACTATGCCTTTGATGATACTGTGCTCTTGTGGTTTGAGTCATATGTTACTGCGAGAAAGTGTTATGTTAAGTTTGGTCGTGCTGTCTCTCATTCTGTGACTGTCTCCACTGGGGTGCCTCAAGGTTCCATTCTGGGACCCTAATTGTTTAGCCTTTATGTTCAGGAAGTCGTGGCTATTGCAAAATTGCACAGTATTAACATTCATATGTACGCGGATGATATTCAGTGTTATCTTGGTTTTCCTTGGGATATGTCATTGTGTGCTATAAATGAAAAGATTGGAGCTTTTGTTTCCGATCTGAATAAGTGGATGAACTGTAATCATCTTAAGCTTAATCAGTCGAAAACCAATTTCATTGAATTTTCCTCATCTCGTAGTGTAGATAATTGTATTATTTCAAGAATTACTTTAATTGCTTGTACCAGTGATGTGTTGGTTCCGTCAACAACTGTAAAGAATTTTGGAGTTATATTTGATGGTAATCTGCTTTTTGACAAGCATGTTAATAAAATAGTATCTGTTTGCTATAATAATATTAGAAATCTTGGAAGAATTGGTTCAAAGCTCTCTATACCTCTGAAAACGCAGCTAGTGCACTCAATGATTTTGTCCCACCTAGATTATTGTAATGCAATTTTGTACAATCTACCTGCATTTCTTGTGCGGAAACTTACTAAGGTGCTTTATGCTGCTGTACGTTTTATTTTTAATATGCGTGTATCAAGAAATCGATGTCATATGTTACCATATTTAAAGAAATTACATTTTTTGCCCATCAAGTACCGAATTAATTTCAAAATTGCTATGCTAACATTTAAGTGCTTGCATGGATCTTCACCACAGTACCTTCGAGATTTAGTTTCTAGAAAATTACCGTCGGATTAATACAATCTTAGAGATAATGAAGATGTGTTCTTGCTCGAAAATATGTGTAAGTGTCGAAAAGTCAAGTCAGAATGTATGTTTTCATATTCATCTTTTCAAGTTTGGAACGCATTACCACTTTGCATTAGAGAAATTGATAATTTACAAACTTTTAAGTGCAAATTGAAGTGTCATTATTTTGAATTGGCTTTTTTTGATGTACCGGATGTTTAATGTGTTTGTGTATCTTTTTTTTTTCTCCATTGATAATTGTTACTGTGATATCTGTAATGACTGAGTTGTGCACTGTGTAGGCCTAGCCTATGATGTGTCCCTTAGGCAGATGATTGACAACAAGGTTGACTCTCATCTTAAGGGACTAATAAATCATTATTTATTATTATTATTATTAATTAGGTATGAAAAACTCAGCGTTTGGGGGGGTCAAAAGAGTCAGAGTTGGAGGTTTGAGGGAGTTTAGTAATTTGCTGAGATTTGGTGTGTTTGGGGTTGGAGGGTTGGGGTCGGGGGGTTGGAGTCAAAGGTTGGGGTCAGGGGTTGGAGTTGGGGGGGTCGGGGCATTGGAGTCAAGGGGGGTTGGGTTTAGGGGATTGGGGTTGTGGGTGGGAGTTGCGGGAGGTTGGGGTAGGGAGGGTTGGAGTTGGTTTGAAATTACCTTAAAAGTCTTGTAGTTGATTTACAAGTACCTTGTAGTTTCTTGTGCTGTTTTATACCATACCTCGTAGTTGGTTTGAAAGCACCTCGTAGTTCCTTGTGCTGTTTTCCACTACCTTGTAGTTGCTTTGAAAGCACCTTGAAGTTCCTTGTAGTTAATTTAAAAGTACCTTGTAGTTCCTTGGAATGTTTTCAAGTACTTTGTAGTTGGTGTAAAAGCACCTTGTGGTGTATTCTGCTACTTTGTACTTGGTTTAAAAGTACCTTGTAGTTCCTTGTGCCGTTTTCAACTACCTTGTAGTTGGTTTAAAAGTACCTTGTAGTGTTTTCAACTGCCTTGTAGTAGCTATAAAAGTACCTTGTAGCTCCTTGTAATGTTTTCAAGCATTTTGTAGGTTTAAAAGTGCCTTGTAGTTCCTGGTAGTGTTTTCAACTATAGGTACCTTGTTGGTTTAAAAACACCTTGTAGTTCCTTGTAGTGTTATCAGCTACCGTACTTTGTACTTGGTTTAGAAGTACTTTGTAGTTCCTTGTGCTGTTTTCAACTACCTTGTAGTAGCTATAAAAGTACCTTGTGGTTCCTTGGAATGTTTTCAAGCATTTTGTAGTTGGTTTAAAAGCGCCTTATAGTGTAATCAGCTACTTTGTACTTGATTTAAAAGTACCTTGTAGTTCCTTGTGCCGTTTTCAACTACCTTGTAGTTGGTTTAAAAGTACCTTGTAGTGTTTTCAACTGCCTTGTAGTAGCTATAAAAGTACCTTGTAGCTCCTTGTAATGTTTTCAAGCATTTTGTAGGTTTAAACGTGCCTTGTAGTTCCTTGTAGTGTTTTCAACTAGGAAGTGTCTATTTCACCGAAAATTCCGGTTACCAAAGTTTGAAAAATTGTAGTTGCGTAACCGTTTTCGGTTCCTGTAGTGTGACTCTCACAGTAGGGGAACCGTTAGGGGATGTTTCCGGTTCCGCAAACCACGATTTTCAGCTATTGTACTGTGTACTTGGTTTAGAAGTACTTTGTAGTTCCTTGTGCTGTTTTCAACTACCTTGTAGTAGCTATAAAAGTACCTTGTAGTTCCTTGTGTTTTTAAGCATTTTGTAGGTTTAAAAGCACCTTGTAGTTCCTTGCGGTGTTTAGTAGGACCCACACCTAGACAACTCGGTACTGGTGGTGTACAGATGTACCGGTAGGCCTGCTTTGCTACTGGTATATACCTAGTATCTCTATTGTTCTGTGCAATTTGTACTTCTTTTACTAAAACTTGTACTACAGTACCGGTACTTTGCTACCAATATGTACCTAGTACCTCTATTGTTCTGTACAACAGGTACTTCTATTGGGGTCCTACTAAACACAAGTACAGTACATCCTCGTTTATCCGGCCCTCGATTATTCGGCTCCTCGATTAACCGGTCGTGTGAGTTTGCTGCTGAAAGGCAAGAAAGCACTATCAAACACACCTCTATCCTTTCGTTTTTCAGCAATAGTACTGATGAAAGTTAAACTGTTTAATAACTTATTTTGTTGAACTATGTGATTTTAAACTTTACCCAAATGTCTCTTTCGTTTAGCATTTAAATTGTTTTGTGGCTAAGCTTGTTCTCATACTAACTTCGTTTTTTTCGTTCTTTTTTCTTAAGGTCTTTTCTTATCCATCCAAATGCTTATCCGGTCAAGATTTTGGAAAAAGGTTGCCCAACATGACCGGATAATCGAGGATGTACTGCCGGTAATGTAGTACAATTTTTTTTAATTTATAATTTTATTTATTTGAATACAACACAATGGTGAGAGAATTCACATTCAATCACACTTACAAGTGAGGAAAAATTAAACAAACATTAAAATACAAGAGAGGCAACAGAATGTAAATCAAACTTATGAAGATGCAATTTAAACAAAGAAAGACTTTAAGCACATACCAGATCATTTGAGAGACAATTCCATACAGAGGCAATGCGGTTGAAGAAAAAGCGTGTAAACCGATCCTGTTTAGCATTATGAATGGTTTGCACAGTGAAATCATGTTGACGCAAATTGTACTTGCTGTGACGATACTCAAAATACTTGGAAAATTGCAAATCACAAAGATTATGACAGATTTTGAACATAAGTATGAGGTCGAACCCAAGTCTGTGATATTCGAGAGACTTGATGCCAAGTTTGCAAAGACGATCGTTATAAGAATTAAAAGGAATGTTGCTGCGAATGAAAGCATAACGAGTAAAATTTCTTCGCGCAAAGACGATCGTTATAAGAATTAAAAGGAATGTTGCAGGGAATGAAAGCATAACGAGTAAAATTTCTTCGCACTGATTCGAGAAGAACAATATCTTTTTTTAAATAAGGATTCCAAACACACGTATTGAATTCAACTTTAGGGCGAATGTAAGTATTAAAAGCTTTAAGCATAATCCAAATATTTTTAGTGGAAAAGGAACGCAAAATTTGATAGAACATAAAGAGGCATTACGATGTATATGAGAAATAGTATGGCAAGAGACCATTTAAGATTATCACTAATGTAAATACCTAAATCTTTAACAACAGAGACAGTCTTGATGTTAAGTGAACCAGCAAAAAAAGAGTTAGAACAATGATTGCAAAATATACACAGATGTTCACATTTAGCTAACTGCAAGATGAAGTTGAAGCCTGTTTGTGAATTTATCCAGACCCTGTTGCAAGCTAAAAGCATTATTGCTAAAAAGTTTAGCATCATCAGCATATAAAAATATTTCCCAGTTAGGATTATCCTTAGAAACAAAACTGGGAGCGTCATTAATGTACGGTAGATAACAAACTGCAAGGGACCTAGAATGCTTCCCTGAGGAACACCACTCTAAACAGGAAGGGAAGCAGAACAAATATTGTTAATACAAACATGTTGCAAGCGATCAGTGAAAAAAGCATTTTTTCGAATTAAGTAGATTATCTTTGACTCCATAACGTGATAACACTGAGATTAATTTGGAATGACAAACACTGTCAAAGGCTTTGGCAACATCAGTATAAATCAAATCAACACTGTTTTTTGGAAACAAACGCATAAAAACATTTAAATAGAACACAAAGCAGTTGCGAAGACGATGAACGTTTAGGTAGAAAACCAAATTGGTTTATAGAAAGTAAATTGAAGGTTTCGAGGTGGCATAATAAATTACTGACGATAATATTTTAAAAAACTCGACATTTCAAGTACGTTGCAACGTATCGTACCGGTACGTTTCAAGCATTGATACTCTAGTTGCTAGCAGGGTAGGTATATGATATATTGTGTAATTTGACTTGTCAGTGAACTGTTAATTAACCATTCTTTATTAAGCTGCTCAGATGGCTGAGCAGATAAAGAGCATCACCCTCTGGATTAGTAGATTCAGGGCTTGGTTCTGGTCAAACCAATGACTTAAAAATTGGTATTCACAGCTTCCCTGTTTGACGCTCAGCATTAAAGGGACAGTGTGGAAAATAAGCCAGCAAGTACAGGTATTGCTTGCTGTCAAATCAAATATAAAATCAAATCTTCATTATACTGGTGGTATCGGTACTATGTCGAGGCGTGTAAAGAGTAGCAGGGCCCACCTTTGCTGCTTAGCGCCTGGACAACACAACTTTGTGAAGTCCAAAGAAATACCACTCTGCACTGCGGTGGCAAGTCGCTGGTGATATTGTTTTCGATTTGACCAGACCAGGATGTAAACCTCAGATCTCCCACATCAATAGCGATGTTGTCACAACTGAGCAAACCGGCTGGTCCTTGAAAATTTTGATAGGATTTCCCCATTTTAAAGTGGTAAATAGATGGATGTTAACACTTTAAGTGCTCTTATCACTTTTTGATGATGGGAAGATAAAATAATGAAACTAAAGGAAATAAAGCTCTCAGTAACAATGATTTACTGTTACTTATGAGGTGTGAAGGTGTGACAAAAAAAGGAATTGGACTGTATCGACCACGCTTTTGTGTTGCAATGATATTGCATCAAGTCATTTGGTTTTTGTTTTTTTGTAACATACAGTAGCTTGTCACAATTTTGTTGCTTGGTGTCGCGCTTGTTTGCAGGCTGTGGTGTTGGTTGCTACTCAAATGTTACTAGCACAAAGATGGAACAATTATTACAATGGTCTGAACCCTGAACTGCTGAACCAGATTTTTAACTTGGAAGGTTATTTTATTTGCTGGAGCTGACCACTGCTAAATTCAGTGGTTTTTATGAAAACACACACTCCCTAAAGCCTAAATATTATCATGACCTGAATCTCAAATTGCAATCCTAGCAAATGAAGTAGTTGTATTTGCTCAAGTTCACGTTGACTTAATTCAATGGAAGCTATTGATTAAATCATGCATGGGCAACCTACAGCCCGCGGGCCAAATCCGGTCCGCCAATAAATTTTATAGGGCTGTAGGCCTATGTAATATATCGATATTCATTTATTTTATATAATGTGTGTTACGAAAGATTTAGCCCCAAAGAAAATGTCACTATTTGGGAGTACTTATATCTGCGAGCAACTGTTCACCAAAATGAAGCACACTAAGTCAAAAACTAGATCAGGACTGACAGATTGTCATCTTGAAAATAGTCTTAAGAGTGGCCGCCTCCAGCATACCACCAAAAATTGACACGTTGGTGAAAAAGCACCAAGCCCAGATTTCCCATTAGAAAGTAATTTAATTAAACATTACTATTAGTTTTATAGCATATCTGACATATTAAGATTGACAATTTATTGGGTTTAATAAATTTTTCATTTTCATTATTACAATTATATGTCAATACAGATAAAATATGGTGAAAAAGCTGCCTATATCAGTATAGGTATACATTTTTTATGGATATCTTTATGCAAACAAAATTGAAAACACATTGCATGTAAAATAGCATTGCATGAATACCATTCAAACCCCACAAAAATATGTACCTAGATTACACTTAAAATCACAATTACGGCTCCGGCCCTCAGTCAAGTTCCAAATGCACATTTTGGCCCCCAGTGACAAAAGGTTGCCCATGCATGGATTAAATACACCTAGAGTTGGCAGTCGCAAATGCATCGTGCCTATAGTGCCTGTGGATCAACCTGCACCTGCAGCACTTACTACAACAGAAGGCAATGCAACTGCTGGTAATGCATACACTAAGCATACAACTGCACTTACTTTGAAAAAACGCTAATTATTTTCTGATACTGATGTTGAAATCATAATGGATGTTTTTAGTGCAGAAATCAGAGGCAAAAAATTTTCATTCAACCACATCCAAGAAAGATTAATTGAACATTCTGACCTGAGACAAGATGCAGACAAGTTCTGGATAAACTGAGACGGCTGCGTAGAGAAAAACAAAAGGAAAAACAAAGTATTTTGTAATGTAAGAGCGACATACCAGTTGTTTCGTCAAATGAGAAAGTTGTTCAATGTATTGATATGGATAAACTTGAGGAGTCGGATGATAGTACTGATGATTATATAAAAAACAGTGTAGCCGACATCCAATCAAGTGTCAAGAAAGTTTAATGATCAAGATAAACATACTCTTTCAAGAGTTTTGAACATTTGGTTCAAGGCGGTTCTGCTAAAAAGTGTGACATTAAATCTACAATTGACAAAAATGGATCTGCCAGAGCGTTGTGCAACGCATATTCTTAGCAAACGACAAAAAATCGTATGAAATATGAGATGCGTAAAAGAAAAAACCCTACGTGAGCGGTTTTGCTAAGAATTGTGACATTATTACTTCACCAGTGACTTAAAGTTTTGTTTCAGCGAATGGCACTACAGCATTTAGCAAAGCTAACACTCACAAAAACAAGAAATGTTTATTCCATTTTTTTAATCTTGATTCTTTCCATGCAAGCCTTGGGGCTGCACCTGCTTCGCCAAATTGTCTGATCTTGGCTGCAAGTCATATCTGGTTTATTGTCATAAAGCAATAACTGCTTTATTGTTTCTTCACTAAACTTGTTTTATGCATAATCTTGTTACACTATAAAATGCTTGAACCGCCTGCCGTACGGAGGCTGTGCTTTGAAGCATCGTTGATGATGCGGTAAAGATTTCTGATACGGATATTGGCGTGACATTTCAGACATGCATTCTATAATAAATAATATCTTTGGAATTAGGGGAAGAGCTCACGGGTCACAAAAACCTGCTTCACGGGCCACAAGTGGCTGGCAGACCACAAGTTGAGAACCCCTGTTGTACAGTTTTTAACTAAGCAAGTACTTGCAAAGCAAAAGTGTATACCGGTATTATTTTTGAGTGGCAGCTGCTTATTGTCTTGTTTCAGAGAGTTGTATTACAGCCTGTAGCAAAGTTATTGTTGGTATTTGCATGGCAGAAATGAAAAGTGTTATTTTATTAAATTGTCAGATGTCAGCTGCTTAGTGTCTAATATCAAAAAATGATACTCTAGTCATTAATGAAGCAAATACTTAGCACAAGTGTAAAGTGATATTTTCAAGTCGCAGCTGCTTATTGTCTAGCTTCAGCGAATAGTGAAATAAAGTTCAACGATATTAATTATTATCAATTCTTTAACGAGATAAATCTGTGTACTAGGAATGTGTGAGTGACTTAATCCATTCAGCTTTGCAACAATCCTTGTTAACTGCTGTTTGTTTTTCAGACATTACTCAATAGTTACATGTCTATGTAGTCAATTGTTGTTGTTGCAAGTTGTGCTTTGGTAAAATCTGCATTTGTCGTAAATGTTCATGATGAACAATGCTGGACAGTCGTTGTCGACTATTAGCTTCTTCCTGGTAGCCTACTGCAGGTGTTCTAATTGTGCGTTTGCTTTTGAGGAAAACTAATGCAATGTCAAGAACAAAGCCAAAAAATTTAAAGCATGAAGCGAAGACTAAAGTTTAGCTCATGAAAGATATTGAAAACATCATTATCATCATCGTTTTGCTCCAGAGTGGTAGTATTTTTTTGTTGTTGTTTTGGAACCCAGCAAGTAATTTCTGCACGCAAAGGTCAGCCGGTTTTTGCAGCCAAGTTTCCAGAGATCGCGGTCTTGTGAAAACATGATTTTACTTCAAAAAAATTCTTAATAAACGATCAATTTCAGTTGTATCTATATTGGTGAGTGCATATTGCGTTCGCAATGAAACCGGTTCGCAATGCAATACAGTAATGATGGATGTCAAGATCTGTGAATGGATGTCAAGATGTGATGGATGTCAAGATGTGAGTGGAAGCCATAAAATCTTTGTCGAAATACCTCTTGAAAACTATTTAACATAAGGGTATATTTTGCCGAACCCAATAAAAGCATCAGACGTTTAGCGATGCCCTCCAGAAAATATCATTTTGCGGGATGCACTTTAGGCATACCTAGTTTAGGGTTTGCCAATTTGAATTGCTGGGCATTGATGATGGATATGGAATTACGCACAAGTAAGCCTGTGTAAGAGTCTTTTCAAAATAACAATAGTTAGTTTTTGATCTACACTATGCTCTGTAAGATATTTTTTATGCTTAATTTTTCTTTGTAGAATGAATTTATAAATAATGCATGCGTGCGATTAATTTTTTTCGCAGCTGAATTTGTGTTAT
Organism: Trididemnum miniatum; assembly: GCA_964006365.1. Classification (NCBI taxonomy): domain Eukaryota; kingdom Metazoa; phylum Chordata; class Ascidiacea; order Aplousobranchia; family Didemnidae; genus Trididemnum; species Trididemnum miniatum. The sequence goes on along the minus strand of OZ023243.1, from coordinate 7,667,032 downwards.
TGGTTTTCAATAACATTCATAAGATTTGCTCGTTTTTACTTTTAAGTCTCTCATTTTTCGTATTCCTTGTATTATTAAGGGTTTGTATTGTATGCATTAAGTTTTATTTGTCGTCAGAACAAGTTGATACAAATACTTTCATTGTATGCTGTTAGAAAGTATGAATTTCGGCTATTAGTACTTCTGATTATACTCATCCTTGCATATCTGATTTTTAGGTTTCATTTTCAGTTCAAAAGAAATTTAAATCATTTCCAATGCTTGATCAAGTGTTGTTTGACAGTTTTTGTTTTTTCGCTGTGGGATCATTTTAGCAAAGAAAATTTCATACTGCTGTAAGGTGTCTTGTATCTGAACAATATTAAAATAAGTTTCATATTTTTCAATATTCCAAAGCATTTCTTAAAAACAGTTTTTGGGTAGTAGAATATTTTGTGTGGAGGCAATTGCAAACCCGATTAATCTGGCATTAATCTTGTAATGTTTTTTCACAGAAAAATCATGCTTCAATGGATGAAACACTTTTAGTGTTGAAACAACTCCGGTTCAAACTGGAAAGATATACATTCAGCGCAGCCATGGAATCGCCGCTTAAAGTGCAAGCACAATTCGAAAGCACCTACGCGGTGGCAAATCTTTTTCCAGTTATCCTACGCCAACTGTGCAAAGAAACACATGCACAATCTAAGTGCAAATTTAAAATAGCTCTTTCCATTCATTGTGTTTTCCATTTTCTGTTGTCACTCGCTGTTTTCTTTAAACTTCTCGTCACCTTGACATTCATTACACTAAATCCTATATACCAAGCGTTTTGTGCATGTCTGTCACGCCGACAAACAAGACCCATCATTTCTAGCGTCGTTACGCCATAAAGCTTGCAGTTTGATTCCCATTATTTTTAGCGTTGTGGCCCTGTAATGCTGGCAATTACAGCCCCATTATTTGTAGCGTTGTAGACCTGTAATACCGGCAATTCTAGCCCAGTTATTTGTAGGGTTGTAGCCCTGCAATACTGGCAATCATAGCCCCATTTTTTCAAACGTTGTAAACCTGTAATAATGGAATTGTAGCCCCATTATTTTAGGGGTGTAGCTCTGTAACTCTGGCAATCATAGCCCCATTAATTGTAGCGTTGTAGCTCATAATACCGGCAATTATATCCCCAATATTTGAAGCGATGTAGTTCTGTAGTACTGGCAATTACAGCCCCATTATGTGTAGCGTTGCAAACCTGTAATGCTGGCAGTTTTTGCCCCATTATTTGTAGCGTTGTAGCCACGTATTACTAGCAAATATAGCCTTTAATTTGTGGCGTTGTAGCCTTGCAATACTAACAGTTATAACCAGATTATTTGCAGCGTTGCAGCCTGGTAATTCTGGCAATTATAGCTCCATTATTTGTAGCGTTGTAACCCTGTAATACTGGCAATTATAGCGCAATTATTTGTAGCGTTGTAGTCCCATAATACCTGCAATATTTGCAGTGTTGCAGCCTTACATAACTGGCAATTTTAGCCCCAATATTTGTAGTGTTGTAGCCCTGTAGTATTGGCAATTCTAGCCCTGTTATTTGTAGCGTTGTAGCCTTGTAATCTGGCAATTATGGCCTCATTATTTGTGGCATTGTAACCCTGTAATGCTGGTATTTATAGCCCATTGTTTGTAGCGTTTTGGACCCGCAATGCTTGCAATTATAGCCCCATTATTTGTAGCGTTGTAGCTCTGTAATACTGGCAATTATAGTGCCATTATTGTGTGGTGACCAGTTAGTGATCAAAAGTACAGAAGCGGAACATTATGGTGCTACCTTGTCGCTACTGATATGTGAACACGTTATTGTGTTATAATAAGTCCAACCGGTCCAATTGACAATAATACCGTACCGAGTACCGCTGTATTTTTTGTAAAAAGTACCGTTATCGACGGTACGCCGTATTGTTTGTAAAAAGTTCCGTTACAAGTACTGGTACCGACGGTAGTTTTTTATGCAAGTAACGGTACCGTCGGTACTTTTAAGGTACCGAGCGCTCAACACTGATAATTTTGCTAAGACGCGTTGTAGTAGCATTGTTCGGTAAAAACTTCCCGTAGTATCACTCAAAAATATCGCTGTAGGCCTACTTGCCAGCTAGAGCTATCACACACATGTTAAGATTTATGTCAAAAACTTTGTTGTTTATTACAAATAACAACTTTATTCGCATAAAAGCAACACAATTGTTAATCAAATATTCAATGGATTGTTTCCAGCTAAAATGTGTTGGGCCATGTGTCAAACAAAAATTAAAAATAATGTCAGTAAAATTAGTTTTTCACAAGTCAGCCAATAAACTTTTTTTTAGTGTTGGCTCAAATCGAAAAACCATTTTTCAACATGGAGTCAACGAAATAACAGCATAGCAAACATTCATCAAAGCAAAATTTTGGCAACAATCACTCTGAAATTTTCCTTAAGCCAAACTCTGAAGTTTTCCTGAAGCAAAGCTATCGGGAGTCAGAAGGGGAATAATTTAAACTAACCATGCAGTTAACTTTCGTTGCCAAAATACGGATACGTTCTTATCTAATTGCAGAGATGGGCATTTTGTACAAATATACTGAAGCTTTGCGCAAAACTTCGTGGAAGTAATGATTCGCAACGCAGCTAGCGCAATCTCATTTTTAAATTAATTGAAGCGCTACGCTACTTCCTCAATCAAGTTTTTACAAAAATGAAAGCGCAACACACTTTCGCAATGAAGAGTTAATGCTACAACTTGCTTGACTAAGCTGCTTTTTTTCCTGATGTAAAGCGGAGTCAATTTCATTTCTTTAATTCGCTACGCAATAAAGCGTGAGCATCATCATTATTATCATTAATTTTTTTTTGAAGCGCAACGCAATTGAGCATCAAATTGCGGAAAGCCCACCTCTGTCTAACAGTATTTCTAACCCTTAAAACATTTTAAACGACAACACTCGAAACAACAATACTGCAACTATTAATCATGCAGTGCCTTGCTGCCTGTTAAGATGCATTGCTAACAGCTAAGTCTGGTAGAGGGTGCAAATGCATGAAGGGAGGTTGGAGCGAGTCAACTACTAAACAATGGCGAAAATCGTTGAAACTGATTGATTGTTTTGGTAGTCGTCAAAACTAGGTACAACAGGGGCGTACAACGTCTTTGACTTACGGGTCATATCTGCTTTTTAAAAATTTTTGCGGGTCAAAATTTAGTACCATGGCGACTTTAAGCGATTATAAAAACAATTTAAAAAATCATCCTGTGTTTTCAGTTCAAACATCAATGCGATACTTGCCATTTCTTGATACGCACAAGCCTCATGGCATCTGGCTCGAATGTCGTTGTTGCAACACGCAGAGCATCCTCCAAGTGAGTGTCAGATAGCAGGGATCTCTAGCGGGATTCAGTGTATCATCCACTTACGCGTAATCGCTTACGTGTGACAGCATGTTTCATTATGGCGACAGAATACGTAGAAGTTCAATTAAACTAAGCAATGGAAACAATACGGTATGCGTGCTGCAGGAGTAACATCGGTTGGACCAGTGAGAGACCTTACCACATGCTTTTGCAGTAATCGTACCGGTAACTCACAATATCGTGTCAGCGTGTAAGGATGGAGTAAGGCTACATCAAC